>CABHPR010130065.1:0-11482 GCA_902168415.1 Peromyscus melanophrys | reverse complement strand
CTATCTATCTATCTATCTATCTATCTATCTATCTATCTATCTATCTACCTATTTTCTATCATCTCTCTATCTTTCTCTCTATCAACCTATCATCTATTTACCTAACTATCTATCTATCATCTGTTTGTCTGTCTATCTATCTGTAGTTTAAATAGCCTGGACTATTAACCAACATAGGAACAACCAGGGTCTGGGCAGTGGTTGAGGGGACAAAATGTCACCACACAAGTGTGAGCATTGAGGCTGTTAGAATATATTAAACCACAGATACCGGAATGTGTGACTCTCAGCTGTGTGCTCTCAACAGACAACACTCCATGGAACCCACACTCCTTTCAGGGTCTGGAACACTGCCATCCCCTTAGCCGATCCCTCTGCCTTTTTCAAGCTCCTCTACCACACAGGCAACTTCTGTTCTGGTGCATTCCCAAGTCTGGCTTTTCCCTCACGCTTCCTTCATGGGAGACCCACCCACACTCTTACCTGGTGGTTTCATCTGTTTTATTGCTGAGCTTGGGAACTGAACACAGCAGTTCCCCATTATCGGCAGCTTCACTTTCCATACTTCAGTTCCCAACAATCCACCGAGAGCCAAGGAAATTCTAGAAACCACTCCCTAGTTTTAGACATCATACCATCCTGAGCAGAAGGATGGAGCCTCACACCACTCTTTGTCCTCCCCAGGAAGTGAGTCATACATTTCTACATAGTATCCACATTGTATATGCTGCCTTCCTGTAAGTTACTTTATAGTGATTAGACTAAATCAACTCAACCAACATGGACTTTATTGTCTGGCAGTTCCTAGGGTTCAAGAACTGCCTCCAGCTTGGAGCCATTGTGGACATGATTACTGCGTACATCTGAGCTTTGTGAGCACAAGGGTTTTCACTTCATTTGCTTAAATAGCTATGAGCAGAATGGCCAGGTCTACAGACCGTTAGCTGCTGATCTTTCAGAAACTAGTGTTCTCTTCTGAAGTGGAGTGACTTCAAGTTCTGTCAGCCTTGGAGGGGCATTCCCCTGCCCCACATCCCTTCCATATCCAGTGTGTGGATCTGCTTCCCAGAAAGATGGGAAGCTTTGAGCTTCTTGCTTGGCCTGGAGTTGGCTGCTTGCTGTGTGTTCCAGAATGGAGCAACTGTTTCCTGTTCCATTTGTTTTCCCAGCATCCCTTTCCCTTCAGGAGTAGGAATGGGTGGGATGGCAGGGTGGGGATTTCTTAGAGGGGGCTTGGAACCACTTTTGGAATGGGAATGGATTGGCCCTTGACCCTTCTGTGCTCTGTGAAACCCACCCGTGTCTCTTTCTCCCCACAGACATTGGCCCAGTGACCCTCACAGCAGACCCAGTGGTGTTCCAGAGAGAACTGAGAGAACTCTACGTTCAGGTGGGCTGCCCGACAGCTTTATTGTTGTTCCTCTTCCATGACAGAGCCAAGATGGCATCCTCCCCGTTCCTCGCCTTTCCTCTCCCTCAGCCCATGGCCCACACCCCAGCTTGGGTCCTGGAAGTCTGTACCTCCTGGACGCCTCTCCTCATTCCATGAAACAAATACCTCACAGAGTCCTGGTGTGTAGTGGGTGCTGTTTTAATGAGTGAGTGAGGGGGACATGCTGCTCCATTGAGGGCATGTGTGCAGGCTTGAGGGACAGCTCAGTTCAGACCCCTAAGCCAGGTCTGAGCCTGGGTCATGTGTCCTTGGCCATCTGAATGTCTTTACATTCACAAAACACCCGTGTCCAGCATCTGTCCTTTTCTTGACCACTGAGGCCACTAGCTTCCTGAGAGCACAGACTCCATCAGTGGGATCTGCCTCTCAGCTGGATTCCCCAGTGCCTAGAGCAGGATCCAGAACTCCAGGAGCTCAGGAAGTCCTTGTGGGGTGAAAGTTGTGTTATAGGGTTGGCTGCTCCAGTAGGCTGGGCTTGTAAATAGCTTGTACTCTCACCTCATAAAAGCTCCGGGTGCTGCCAGTCAGGGCGGGTGCGAGCGTGTCCCCTTGAGGACCTGACGCCAGGACGGGTGACAGGGAGGACCTTTCTACTTGCCTGGCCCAGCTCCACTCCAGTCTTTAACCCTAAGCCTTGACTGTCATGGGGCTTCTGGAGTCACAGTGGCTCCCATTCAGCCTTCCCATGTCACATGGTCATGAAACAGTCGTGAGGTGGGGGACAGCTCATTCTGTAAAGTGCCTGCCACACAAACATGGAAATCTGAGTTCAGATCCCCAGCATCTGTGTGAAAAGCTGGGTGTGGTTGCCCATGCTTGTAATCCCAGCATGAGGAGGCAGAGGCAGAAGGATTGCTGGAACCAATTGGCCAGTGTGCCTAACAGAACCAACGAGCTCCGTATTCAGTGAGAGATGTGTCTGAGAACACGGGGTGAAGGATGTTAGACAAGCGACACTGACCTCTGGCCTCCGCACACACTTGCATACCGTGTATGAACATCCCCACACACCTGTGCACACACACGAGAATACATATGCAGACACCACTAATTCACACACTCACGTGTGTAAGGCTTGCTCATGCCTCGGCTGCTCCAGTCCCCTATTCCATACCTTCTACAGGGTGGGACTGTCACTCACCCAGGTGAGAGAATGAGTGACACTTGTCTAAAGTCACACCAGGGCAGATGCTGGGAGGGACGAACGGGGACCACAGCCTGACCCGGTGAGCCACACGGAGGTGGTCTGAGGTGACTCCCCACTCCCACTGATCTTAGAGGTTTGTCCAGGCTGCTCCCTTGTAGATGAGGTAGGTGGCAGCCGCTGACACTCTTCAACCCTCCAGGGAGGGGGCGACTGCCCGGAGATGAGTGTGGGGGCCATCAAGGCTGCTGTGGAGGTTGCCAACCCTGGGTCCTTCATCTATGTCTTCTCCGATGCCCGTGCCAAGGACTACCACAAGAAGGATGAGCTATTGCAGCTCCTGCAGCTGAAGCAGTCGCAGGTGAGAGGGCAGCTTTAGGGATGGCATGGGCAGCCATGCAGGAGGCCAGAAGAGGGAGCGTGAAGCCCCACTGGAGAGTGGAGCCGGGCTTCTCTCGGGTAGCCAGAGCCCAACCCTCCCAGTCGTGGCCATGCCTCTCTAAGGGCGTGGTGGCAGGCTCTGGACCTGTGGGCCCACACCTCCTGGTGAGGCTTGCTCTTGGTGCAGGCCCCGCCCCATTCCTGCTTCCATGGCTCATGGAAGCCTGTGCAATACCGCTCCACCCTCATGCTTAGCTCTTAGTTCTTGCAGCTAGTGTCCCCTTGTCCTTGTGTCAGGGCTCAGAAGTCAGGTTTGGGACTTCTGCCTCTTACTTTTGTTCTGATGGCTGGAGAGGGGAGAAGGGCTACTCTTGGGGACGACATCGCTTCTCTCTTGTCTAGAATATTCTAGAGTTCTTCAGGGTTCTTCTCACAGTAACCTCCGGGGGCCGCTCCAAGAGGAGTCCACTTTGGTACCTTTTTAGTCGTAGATTTCATCCCACTCAGGAGACACCTGCTGTGTTCCCAGCTGTGGGAGCATTTGCCTCATATCCGCTCCTGGTTCCCATCCACAGGAAACTGTCATTAGCCCCATGTCTCCCGTGGTTGGGTTTCTGCCTCTCCTGTACAGCAGGAAGCACAGGCTTATTTGCCCATCTTCCAGGTGGTCTTTGTGCTGACAGGGGACTGTGGTGACCGCACCCATCCTGGCTACTTGGCCTACGAGGAAATCGCGTCCACCAGCTCTGGGCAGGTGTTCCAGCTGGACAAGCAGCAGGTGGCAGAGGTGAGCCATCACAGCGTTTCTTCTGAGCCCACTGCCCCTGTGGGTGAGGGTGTTGGGTCTTGCTTGGTGATGTCCCTGGGAGCTTTGCCTGGTGGCTGGCCCTGAGTGGTGCTGAGTGCCCACCTCCAGGCTCTGCATCGTCATCGAATCTCCAAACCCCCAGGCAAGTATTCGAAGTAGCACCCCGGGTGCGGCCTATGTCCCACAGCAGAGGCAGAATGTGACAAACTCTTGTAGAAGTGTGACTGTGAGGTTGTTTCAGACTCTGTCCCAGAGTCTGGGGCAAGAGACCCACAGATTGGGTCCAGGATCCTGGGGATTTAGCAGGGGAGGGATTTGTTTTAACTGCGCTAGGCTCCTGCTTCCGGATTCACTAAGCCCAGAGCATCCCAGGTGTGTGCCCCTGTCCCCGCTGGCCAAATGACAGCTGTCTCCTCTTCAAAGCCCATCTTCTCTCTACCCTGTCCATCCTTCTCAGCAGCACAGGGTCTAAGCACCATCTCTAGCTGAACCAAGAGGCGTAGCTCACTCAGTGTTGTAAATCCTCCAGTGATAGCTGAGTGTGAGCCGTGGCCACGAACTCACGGGACAGAGCTAGAAGTGTTGCTCAGTACTGACACCCAGCTTTCTGGAGCCTGTATGGAATGATCCCTGCAGACCATAGGATGCTACACCAAAGCTGGCCTGTATGTCCCTCCTGTTTTCTCCTGCTGCATATCCAGATTCTTATCAGAACCCCTGCCTCTGTTTCTGCTTGCCCACCCCTCAGAGCCCAGCCAGCCTCTCTCCTGCTCTTCTGGCCCCAGGGCCTTTGCTCAGGCTTCCTTTTCTCAGCTCCTCACCTCCTGATATACGCACTCCAGGAAGCCATCCTTCAACTCCCTGCCAAGGTCAAGTCTCTTTCCACATCCCCTCCCAGCTCCCTGTACTGCTTTACATAATTGTCATTCTGTGCTTGTGTGATTATTTAATGCTACTAGATTGTGAGTGCCCTCAGGGCTGGGCCATGTAGGATACTTCAAGCAGATGAGAAACAGGTGCCACCAGGAAGTATCCAGAGGACAGAGCGATTGGGATCCCCGTGCCTGCTGCTCTGGGAAAGAAGGTGTCTCAGAGGCAGGCAGTGGCCTCCAGGATGGGTTTTGTGAGCTGTGTATTTATGAACTGAGAGGATTGGTCTCTGGGGCCGTGTTTAGATTAGCGTGCCTTGGCTCCCTGTTGACAGATGGCGTTTATGCTTCTCTGTGACACAGCAGGCTTTCATTTCTGGCTTGTTAGCCTCTCCTGGCACTGAGCCCCACGTGAGGGCGGGAGGCACTTCAGAGTGGAGGGACAGCTTCGCCCCTGCTTTTAAGGGAGACATTGCTTCCTTCCAGAGGCAACTCAGACAGAGGCAAGGCAAGTTGCTGAGGACAACTTCCCAGGAACCTTGTCTCCAGACATCCCAGGCAAGCCCCTCAGCTTTTCGCTGTGGTAGTTTCACTTGGTAGGACCACTGATGGCCAGGTTGGGCTGCTCCGCATAGTGGCAGGGATGCTCCCGGGCATGGAGAGCCTCATGTCTTGGATCTGGCTCTTTCTAGATGTTCCCAGACACTCAGCAAGCCTGGGAAAGTGGCTGGGACAGCCAAGGCTGTGGTTATCCCCCCCCCCCCCCCCGTCAGTGGGGCTCTAGTTGGGAGAAGTCTCTCAGACTTCTGAGGAGGCATCTGAAGCAAACACTTGAACCTTCACAAAGCACATTCCATGCAGCAGGATTCATATACTCCCTACACTTCATTGTGGTCATTTATTAAGCACCTGTTGTATGCACTGTCAAGGAGGATGCAGCCAATCTGAACAAGCGGCCCTCTGTCCTGGGACACTTAGCTTGTTCTTGGTTGTAAACTTGGTTGTAAACACAGGCTGAAGGAGCCCCCTTTTAGAGTTTATTCCAGAGTATATTGAAGAACTCCTCTCTCTGGCGAGGCAATTTCGAACTCTGATCATTCTGGAACAGTAGGGGACCATATTGGAGGGAGCAGTGTGACCTTGGGTTTGTCCCAGGGTGTGTGGTGTGTGTGACTGTATGTATTCACGTGTGAGTGCATTTAGAAGTTGACAGTCAGCATCAGGCATCTTCTCCAGTTCAGCATAAGGCATCCTCTCTAGTTCAGCATCGGGCATCTTCTCTAGTTGCTCTCTACTTCACTTTTTTTTTTTCAAGACAGGGTTTCTCTGTGTAGCTTTGTGCCTTTCCTGGAACTCGCTTTGTAGACCAGGCTGGCCTCGAACTCACAGAGATCCGCCTGGCTCTGCCTCCCGAGTGCTGGGATTAAAGGCGTGCGCCACCACCGCCCGGCGCACTTGACTTTTTGAGTTGTGGTATTTCACTAAACCTGAAACTAGCCAGGCCAGCTGGGCTGCCTAGTCAGTGAGCTCTGGGATTGCCTGTCTGTGCACCTCCCACCAGAACTGGGCTACAGGCATGTGCCCACACTTCTGGCTTCTATGTGGTCCTGAGAATCTGAACTCAGGTTCTCAATCATGCACATCATGTACTTTTTTCTGAGCCATGGTCCCAGGCCCAAGGTGGACATTTTTTAAAATCAAGGTTTGGGTAGGACCAGAGCCTCCTTCCTATGTGTGGCACCCCCAGGCTCTGCCAGTCCACACTCATCTACAAATAATGATGATGCAGGAGGGTGGCAGGGAGCATGAAGGGGCAGAAGAGCTGGATACACACCACTGTCTTACCTGAGAATCACCCTGTAATTTCCCAGGAGACCCCTATCCCCCATCCCTTCCACATGGCTCACTGTCCCCCACTCCACAACCCACTCTTCAGCTTAGCCTGTTTGGGGGGCTTGTGACACATCTCTTGTTCAGCAGCAGCAGCAGCAGGTACACCTGACAAATTACCCAGATTCTGCAAATCCCTTTGAAGAGAGGTGACTTGCTTTCTACACCGGTGGGGCTGAGGAAGCCCCTAAGCAGGCTCTGATGAATGGAGCAGCAGGGGCGGGAGATGAGCTCATCCTGGACCCTTGCCAGCAGCATCCAGGGAAATGGAGAGGTTGAGACCTGGGCTGTGGGGCAGGACAGAGGCTGCAGCAGATCACAGCTCTGTCGCCTTCAGGGCGACCTTCAGCCCTTACTCAGTCCCATGCGACAGGATACTGCCTGCGCTCTCCCTCGTACAGGATGGGGACCCTCTGCCTTTTGAGGTGGTGGCCAGGGTGAAGGAAGAATGCTGGGCATGGTGTTAGGCGTAGGTGAGACCTGACCACAGCTGAACTCCCCCAGGCTTTTGGATGAGGGTAGAGGTTCCCCTCCCCCACTCCACTGAAGCCTCCTGAAGAATGGGGGTGCACTCTCAAGAGTGTCCTCAGCAAGGTAGAGCTGGGTAGAGAATCTGGGGTGCACAGCTGGCAAGAGGCGGAGCCTTGGGACTGGGTGGGTGCTCCCTCTGTGACTCCAGGCTGAAGCCTCAGTTTCCCCATCTGTAGCTGTGATCCCCACTCCTCTCCCTAGCCCCCTCAGCTTCCCCAGCTCTCCTGGCTGTCGAGCGCCCTGGCAGTGCCTCTGGGATGATTTATCAGCCACAAAGGGCCCAGAAGCAGTCATCTGGCAGAAAGTAACAAGGCCAGATTCTTTCCTTCCTTCTCCATCAGCGAGCAGAGCTCAGGCCAGCACATGGCTGTCTCCCAGGCCCCACCCCATGGACATCTGGAAGCCATCACACTCGCCAAATAAACACTGTGCTTGCTTAATGAAGGCACTCTGCTCGGAAGACTCCCCGAGTCTGCTCTGGAGCCTTGGGGGCATAGTCAGGTCCAGAAGGCCTTGACCCTGGTCCTGGCCCTGCAAGGTGGTCTGGATTTGCTGTGAGCACGAGAGTCAGACTCTCCCCAAACCCTAGGCAGGCTGCCTCATGCGGGGCTCATTAGGGTGCTGTCCACGTCCCAGCCTTCTTTGTGGCTTGGTAGCCTGAATTGCTGGGCATCCCCTCTCTACCAGAACATTCTAGAACAGTTTGCAGTAGCCCTGGCAGAATAGTAGCTGATGTCACTTGTCTGGGCGATTGTCGCCTGGGGCAGCTTTTCTGGGTCACCATCCTTTGCTCCCACTGTGTGTGACCTGAGAAACAGGCAGTGGACACAGAGTTACTCCTTCACCATCTGGCAGTCTCGTCCCGGCCTCGCTGATTCCTTGGCGCTGTCCTCCTCCATCATTCCCCATGTAGACAAGGAACCCTGTCCTGGTCCATCAGCCAGGGCAGGTGGAGCCTTTTCAAGAGACATGTTTCCCAGAACCCTAGGCAAAAACGGGAGAACGAAGTCGCTCCAAATAAGGGAGAAGGCAAACTGCTGAATTCTTACCCTGTGATAACTGAGGTCTCACAGCGCTTGCTCTAACGCAGTCTTGGTAAAACATGCTCGTTCTCGAAATCTCAGGCGGATCTTCCAGTTCCCTGCCCTTCTGTGAAAGGCCACACAGCAGGCAGAGCAGGACTGCCCGTTAGGGCCAGAATGGCCTGCAGGTAGCACACAAGCCACTATTTCTAGTCTCATATCCATGGCAGACACTGCTAATCAATCATAGAACTTCTTCTTCAGACAGCATTCCAGGAAGCCGTTTATAGTCAACTGACAAGGGCAAGCAGACATTATGCCCGGGTGTATGATAAACTCACTACACCATTATCATTTTTAAATGACCTTTAAGCTGGTCATGGCGGCAAACACCTTTAATCCCAGCACTTGGGAGGCAGAGGCAGGCAAATCTCTGTGAGTTCGAGGCCAGCCTGATCTGCAAAGTGAGTTCCAGGACAGCCAAGACTGTTACACAGAGAAACCTTGTCTGGAAAAAAACAATAAATAAATAAATAAACTAACAAGCAAATAAATAAAAATTTAAAAAATAAAATGACTTTTATTTTTTAAAAATTACTAGGAATGGCGGGACATGTTGGCACAGGCCTTTAATCCTAGCACTCGGAGGTAGCGCGAAGTAGATCTCTGTGAGTTTGGGGACAACTTGGTCTACGTAGTAAGTTCTAGACCATCAAGGGCTACACAGACCCTGTCCCAAAAAAATCTCAAAAATCAAACAAACAACCTCTCCTAAACCTCGAGGTTATAACACATCACTATTTGCTTGCATTTTTCTCTTCTTTATCCCTCTGGATTTTCTGACTCACGATACTTTATCCACTAATAATTTATAATTATTTTTAATTTTGGCTGCTATGAATGGAACCCAGGGTCTCATGTGTACTAAGAAAGTGCTCCTCACCTGAACCTAACTGTCAATCCCCCATACGGTTCCCATAGCCTAGACTGTTCTAATATAATTAATGAACTTTATAACTGTAATGTAGTACCAAATCCTTGCTTGATTTCCCCCCAGTTGGCCTCAAAATGCCTTGTCTTTTCTTTTGCACATATGCATATGTACATGTTTGAGGGTACATGTTACACACGTGTGGGTATGAATTGACATCAGGTGTGTTCCGCGGCTGCTCTCCACTTTGTTTGGTGATGCAGGGTCTCTGACTGTGCCTAGAATTTCTGGATTAGGCTAGTCTAGCTAGCGAGCTTGGTCTAGGGATCCTGTCTCTACCTCTCAACCATTACATTAGGATTACAGGTGAAATGCCACATCCACCCGGCTTTTTATCTGGGCACTGGCCATCTGAACACTCGTCCTTACACTTGCTCGGCAAGTGATTTGTCTGCCAAGCCATCTCCCCAGCCCCTCACGATGTTTTCTGAAGAAGCCTTCGTGGCTCAGGCTTTAATTATTGCTGCCTGCCCCACTTGGTTGCTGTGATATTAGGTCCTCTGGAATCCGGAGCCATGCACTCCTTTTTGTGAAGAAGCTAAAGAGGCTCTGTGCCATGTTCTAAATTCTAGACTTTGCCCCATGTCATCACTGATCCCTCCCCTTGTTTTCCACTAACCTGAGTTTGTCCCAGCGCCTGGGTTGGTGGTGGCTGGTGTGCATGGAAGGGTGTCTTAGGGTTGGTGCTGTGACTTCTTTCTAATGGATGACATCAAGGGACAAACAGCTACAGTCTTACTGTAGCTAATGACAAATTGTGTCACTGGTTACGGTGGTGACAGGCAGCCGTGTATGGCAAGGCCATATCTCCCCACCCCACCCTGACTTCAGTGCCTGTGGTGTGACACCCTGGCTCTGTGTGGATTTTTAGTCTCCATCAATCTTACACCCTGTGCTTTTAACATCCAAAGAGGATCCTTGCCCGAAACCATTATTTCATTAGTAGTTGCAAGATGACTGTTTCCTAATTGCATCATTCCTTCCACATTTAGCAGAGGGCATCCTTCCAAAAAGGCTCTGGGTCCTCGAGAGGGACACTCTGGCCTCTGAGCACCATTCCTCTTGAATGCAGAAGTCACATTCAGTGTTTTTCCTTGAACTGTTGTAGTACAAGGAAGTTTTTTCAGTGCTGGGGATCGAACCCAGAGCTTCCTGCATGCTGGGCAAGCGCTCCACATGCAAGGGACCCCCAGCCACACATTGCAGATTGAACCCAGCATATTTGATTGACTACAGGTCCCACAGTCCTGGTTAGATGGTCAGCACCCTGTGAGGCGCCTGTGGCTCCAGGAACCACCCAGGATGGAGACTCCAGATCTCCTAGGGGCCTGTTATGCACCAGGGGCTTCCTCATGGGTGCCAGAGACAGATGAGAGCCATAAGTTTGTCCTACAGAAGCCCATCTGGCTTTTTGGAACCTATTCCCCATGTAGGAATACCTTGCCCAGCCTTGATGCAGGGGGAGGAGCTTGGTCCTGCCTCACTGTGATATGACATGCTTTGTTGACTCCCATGGGAAGCCTGCCCCTTTCTGAATAGAGGAGGAGTGGATGAGGGGATAGACAGAGGTGAGGGGAGGGAATAGGAAGAGAGGAGGGAGGGGGAAACTGTGGTTGGTATGTAAAATTAATGAAAAAAATTTTAAAAAGCCTGTGCTTGCCCCTCTCTGCACTGAGTCACCTGGTGTCAACACACAGGCATCATCTGGAAGCTGTAAAAGCCGAGAGAGTAGAAGAGCCAATCGGAACTAGTGTAGGACAGTGGCAAGTCCGTGGCCTTGGGCACTGAACAGATATTTGGCACCCCAAAATCCACGGGGAGTGTGTGGATTCTGCACACAGTGGAAGCTGGTCAAAGCTGCGTCGGTGGCCAGGCATGTCAAAGCCCGGGCACATCCACTAGTTCAACTTCCGTACCTTTCTCAGGTGCTAAAGTGGGTGGAGTCAGCGATCCAGGCCTCCAAAGTACATCTGCTGTCTGCAGACCATGAGGAGGAAGGGGAGCACACGTGGGGGATCCCTTTCGACCCCAGCCTGAAGGAGGTCACCATCTCACTGAGCGGGCCAGGGCCTGAGATCGAAGTCCGGGACCCACTGGGTATGTCCTCCAGGGCTAGCCCCATCTTTGGATCCAAGACTGAGCTGGAAGCCCAGGATGAGACAAACAGAGGCCGTGGGAGGAGGGGACCAAGGAGATGGCTCAGTCAATGAAGTGTCTGCCTCACAAACATGAGGACCTGAGTCTGGACACCCAGCACCCATGTTAAAATCGTGGGTGGCAGCCATATCTGTAACCTCAGCACTGGGGGGTGGGGAGAGGGGGGTCCCTGAGCTCCCTGGCCAGCCAAATGCATGAACTTCAAGTGCAGTGAGCTCAAAAAAAGAAAAAATGGG
>CABHPR010130064.1:17913-47133 GCA_902168415.1 Peromyscus melanophrys | reverse complement strand
CTTCAATTCTGTCATCAGCTCAGCCCCAGGTAAGAACTTGAGCTTGCTAGCTCACCTCTTGCAGAAATGTGTATTAGGGCACTGTCAGTCAGTTAATAATTGCCAATCAGAATTTTGATCCTGACCAGAATGTAATCTCACATTCAAAGTGTCTTCACATGATAAAGTTCGGTAAACGATGTTGACTTCTCACATCCTTTCTAGAGTCTTACTGTTTGCCTTGCTATCGTCTGCAGTTAGAACTTCCTTTTTCATTTGAACTTGGGTTCCAATGGTGTTTATTCCGTTTGCATTCTCCTCCCACCTCTCAAGTGGCGACATTAGATAGACCCAGTAAGGGACAACATCCCTATTTTTAGAAAATACTAACTCTGTTCATTTGTTATATTGCATTTTATTTCGAATCAATAAAATTTATGCTACATGTCTCCCGTGCTAGAATGTCATTTGAGATTCTATAAATTCATATTCAAATAAAAAGAATTCACCCTTACTTTCAGAAGCATTCTTATAAATTCCCGAGTATTTGTACCAGTTGAAACGAATAGCATCATACGATGGTATCCATTTCTTTTATTTCCTCTCCCAACAAATAAAGTTTTCCTTTTATAAATGACATAAATTGTCTCCCTGTCTCTGATAATTGTTGTAAGGAGATGTAGCACACACACATTCTTCTCTCTGGGAATTCTTAACACACTTTTTTTTTTTGACACCGAAATTCTCATTTTTGCATGCTACCGAATCTGATTTATTGGAAGCACTCGTGAGAGACCTAGGGATTGTTACATAAATGGCATTTCATTAGCAGGTCAACTCTCTTCAGATTTTCTGAAAGCCAGAAAAGAAGCCTTTAAGCTTATTACTTCGAGAGTGATTTAACCAAAATTGCCTATCCTCTGCTAGAGATGAGTGGTGAATCATAGATGTGGTACGATTCTGAGCCTCACCGAGGAAAAATCACATACTTTATATTTAGAAGTAAATGAATCAGTAGGAGAAGGAAAAATAATATGTCAGGAAGAAAAAAAAAACCAATAGAACTCAGAAACTTTTTTCTTTTCTTCAGCAAGGATAAAATTCAATCTGTATCCTTTGCAAATAATCCCATTTACAGATTGCACTTATTTACAAATAGAATTTCAAAGATTAATTTAATAAAGTCATTAAATAAATGCACAAATGCATGCGTTTTGACACAGCAAAGAGCATCCCTTCTTGTTACTATTAGGATTTGAGTATAAGTACTAGAGGCCCTATGAGAAACGGCAATCCTTGTTGGCTTTACTATACAGACCCAAGCTAGCCTTAGAGAGCTCTACCGCGTGGGTGGTAAGTTCACAGGTGGGATGGAAGTGAGGTACCCAGGTGATTTGCCATGGAGTCCTTGCTATTGGTGGGAGACGGGTGACCCTGAGACAACAGTCACAGCCCCTCAGCCTTGCTCTCCAAAGCCAGATGCAGAAAAGAACTGTTTTCCAGGCTCACCTCCCCTGCCCCCTCGACCCTGATAGTGAAGCAGAGCACCTTGCCTCATGCAGCTATACTAGCTAGCCCCTACTGGCTTCTAGAGATGAGAATAAATAAATAAATCGTGGGATGGCACCGATGGGTCTACAAAAGAGCAGAAAATCAATCTCTTGTTGCATATGACTGGGATTTGGGGGCTCTACACGTTTAAGCAGTAGCTGTAAGCTACAGTGATGCTGACCCAGTGGTAGCTGAGATACGGACATTTAACCTCGCGGTTCTGAAGCCATTATCACAACACAAAGCTGTTACACAGACCCGGACTTTTCTCATCCTGGGAAAATAACACTCTAATAAATCTTGTTATTATTTCTAAATTATCACGTCTGTTTCCTTCTTCAAAAAGCTCACATATGACTGTGCAGAATTGTTCGTTCTTTTCCCTTCATGCTCTCTGTCGTAGCGTAACTGGTCACATCTTAGTCTTCATTTTGTGGATTTCTTACAGATTTCCTCTCCACCACTGGATCAGTTTTGGTTATATTATCTGTGCTTTTCTTTTCTCGGTACATTACTCCCTACCTGAACTTATTCCTTATTTTTCTTTTCTCTCCATTTTGTCAGGGAACACAAACTATTTCACAACCAAAACATTCTGTTTTGCAAAAGAAATTCTTACAGACCCCCTACTGGTGTAAATATTCTATTCATCTCTTTCTTTCCAAATCATGCAGAGTGGGCTGTGGATTTCTTTATGAACAAATGTGTGGTAATTATATGTCTGTGGGGATTTGCTGTCCTGAGGTGGAAAGTGCTATTCATTATTCTACTATTATTTTTGGCCCAGGTTGTCCATCTGTGCTTCAGATATAAGGCATGGAGTCCGGGGGAGAGTGACCTCATATTTAGCATGAGTTGTCAACAGTAGCCTCTTAGGAAAGGAGTTGATTAGCCTTTTTCCTAGAACTCATACTTGTCTATCAGTTACAGATGCTCTATATTCCTGACATACAGCATTTAACAGACATTCTTTTGATATATGTATCAAGTGTTGTGTGCCTCTCATTGTACCCATTTGCGTATGGCTGGGTGTATGAGTGTGCATGGTGCATGTGTATGGTGACTTTTCCACTTATTAATGAAGACAGAATCTCTCAATATGTCTCAGAGCTTACTAATTGGGCTAATCTAGCTACTTAGCTTGCTCAGGGGACCCCATCTCTGCCTTCTGAGGCTAGAATTACAGCCAGGTTGGTATGCCCACTTCACATTTACTTGGGTTCTGTGTATTAAAACTTTGGTTTTAATCAGTGAGTTTACCGTCCAACTTAGCCAGTAAAATGCAATTTTGTTTCTTAAGTTTGGATATCTAGAAGTCATTTATTCCAGAAAAACCATGGCAATTCTTCTGTAACTATGTCTACAAGTCATTTGAGAGTAGCCTGTGCCTCCGTCTCATAGTCATTCTGTCCCTTAATCCTGAGCCCAGAAGCTGACACTATCGTTTTAACAGCTGTCATACAGGAGACTGATGATTGAGAGCTCTCTTATGAATAATATGTACAAACCTAAAGTGGAAATTCTGTTTTAACCCTGTTGTATGCTCCTACTTATAATAAGGTAAAACCAAAAGATATTCCCCTAAAAATATTGGCCATGTGAAGATGAGCTTAATTCTCCTGAATCCCAATCTATGCTCTTGACGAATAACCCACAGCAAGTGAGAAAGGAAGACAAGTGATTTGCAAAGAGGCATACAGTAATTTCCCTAAAATATGCAGGACTTAGAGAACATTTACAATTTTTATGTGGAACAAGCAGAGTTAGAAAAACTAGGGGACAAAATTTAACTGGCCTGCTGCTCAAGGCCCTACAACAAAGGATGCTATTAATGTTATATGTAAAAACAACCCCTTTCATTTGGATTTACCATCAATTCTTTCTCAGTTTTCTTAGTGGAACAAATTACAGACCATTGGTGATATAGATTATATATTACAAAGTAGGCAGGAGAAATATGGCCAAGAAGTAAGTTCTAGGGGTCTTCCAAGGCGAACCTTGGTGCTGGGCACTGAGATTAGTCACACTGAGATGGGAACAATCGTGCCAGCAGCATGCATGGCAGAGGTACAGGAACAGACACTCAAAAGTCTGATCACTGTGGGAATTTATATGCCAGCATCAAATCCCAAGAAAGGAGTACACTGTGAGCATATTGGGGATAGCAAAACCACAAGATAATAAAATACGGGGATATGTGTTATCCAAACGAAGGAGACAATTTTTAGTCCATGTCACTGATCTCAAATAGTGAACCTTACTTTTAAAACTGTTAAATGTTGTAGAAAAACCAAAAAGGAAGAAGAGGATGAGGACATCCTGGGACTTAACTATCTAATTTTTTTTTGCCTTGCCATAGGCCAAATGGCTTTATTTATCAACCAATCAGAGCAACATATATTCACAGTGTACAGAAAGATATCACCAATCATTTCTCCTTTTCTTTCTATTCAAAAGGAAGGTTTTAACTTCAACATAGTAAAATTACATATAACAAAACAGTTATCAAGCAAAAATTACAGTTATAATATCTAGTCTATTTGTATATGGCAAAATTAAAGAAGATATCCTATCTATCTTATATTTGTGAGTCTAAGGTTTCATATCTATCTTATCTCTTATCATAACCAAGGAACACCATAATTATAGTTATCTAGTCTTAAACTACATCAAGACTCCAGAAGGATATACTATTACCTAAGTAAATGAGAAGTGCATTGTAAGCAGCTTCCAAAAATCTAGAATGACAGAGACAGCTGACTGCCTGGAAAAGTCACCCAAAGTTCCTTTGCAATGTTGGGTCATCCATCTTCAGCCTCTAGGCCTAGAGTTTTTCAGTTGCTTCTCCATGTGTCCTGTAGAATATCTGGCAGTCTCCTCTGTGAAGCAAAAACCTGAAGGACCATCTCTTACATTGCTACGGATTTTAGTTTTACTGATAAAAATTTAGTTAATTTTCGTATACTGTATGTATATTTCTACTCTTGTTTAAGGTATTATGTTTATGTAACTCATTTAAATTATAATGGATAATTAAGAAATACAGATTAATAATTAGTCATCTATGATAATCACACATGTAGTCATGTTAGTTAAGTTTTCTAGATATACATAGGTATATTTCAGTTAGGTAATCTTCAAGCACTTCAAAGACCTACAGAATAGGGCATTTAAAATGTTTTAAAAACTTAGACTCTTCTGGACAATGAGACACATCTGCTTCTCTCAGCACCAAATACTTCTAGGAGCTGATGGGCATTGAAGAAACTCATTATGGAGTTTGTTTTTTTTTTTCTTTTGTGTGTGTGTGTGTGTGTGTGTGTGTGTGTGTGTGTGTGTGTGTGTGGCAAAAGTTAGCCACTGTGCAAAAAATTGTCCTTGTGTCAACTGATTGAGAGTGTGTTACATAAACTGGACATGTAGGACCCATAGGAAGGTGACCACAGAACTTAGCAAGACAAGATGGTCCTTAAATATCTAATACTATTCCACGAGTTCATTTGAGTGGACTAGAAAGTCAAACACTAGAGAACTGATGGCTGAGTGATGACAAGCATCCTGTCATCTGCTTATGCATTAGAAGGGATCTTGAATATCCTCCAGAGGTCCAAGTGTTAAACATCTGGCCTCAGGGTGGTGCTGTGCAGAGGTGGTGGTGGTGGGACCTTTGTACATGGGACCCAGAGGGACTGATTCTTAGATCTATGGGTGCGCCCTTTGAAAGGGATTCTAAAACTCTAGCTGCATCCTCTTCCTCTAGCCATGAGGTGAGTGGCTTTGCTCTGAGATGTGAGGGCAGTGCTGAGTCTGAAAGGCAATGGTGTGAACCAGCCATAAAGTGAAAAGGAGATAAAAACCCTTTCCCTTTTAAGCTGATTGTCTTAGTTACATTGATGTCATGATGAAGAGCTGGCTCAGTTACATTGATGTCATGGTGGAGAGCTGGCTAATATGGTAAACAGCACAGCACATGCAGCTCTCTATTTCAAGTGTTGGGACCTGAAGACTTTTATTTCATCAAATATTGAATGAGAATGGAGGAGTAGGACATGAACTGCACTTTCCGTGTGTCTTCCATGAAAGGGGTGGAGTCAGGGAAGAGGCAAGGTCTAAGTGACTGATGAGTGCCCACCCATAGACAAGACATGTCTATCACTCTTTCTAAGACTCAGGGAACAATGTGGAAGAGGGGAAAGAAAGAATAAAAGACCTGTAGCATGGGGATGAATGCTGTAAAATTATCTTCAAGACACCACACCCATGGATTCCTAGGAGCAGTGGCTACCTGCTTAAGTGTTACATAACACAGGATCCATCAATATTCTAACATCAATGTGGAAGAAACTCACAAGGCCCCATCCCTCCATAAGGAGCTGTAGGTAATTAATGGTTGTTGGGCAGGAGGAGTCATATACCTCAGTGGTATAGCCACTCCATCAAGTAAATAAGCCCCAATCATGTTCATGTAGGAAACACCAGTAAAATGCAGTGGGCCACTGGACAAGATACAAAAGCAGGAGGGGTACCTGTGAAGATAAGGTGTGGTGGGAGAAGTAAGGAAGCTACAAAAAAGATAACAGAAGGGGGATTATAATCAAATACATTCATGAAATAATGAAAACGATTTCAAAAGTAAAGGAAAAAGAATAAAAATCAGTTCATGTTTATTCTGAAGCATGGATTCTTCTTACTTTTGCATTTTACTTTTTAGAAATTTTTATTCATTAAGAATTTCATATACCTATATAGTATATTTTGATCATATTCACCCTTCCCACTACTCTCCAACTCCAGAATCTTCTAGAATCTCTTCCCAATTCCATGTTCCTTCTTTGTCTTTTATAGCTCACTGAGTCCTGTAAGTGTTGTCCATATAAGCGTGGGTGTGAGGCCACCCACTGGCGCATGGTCAACATTCCCTGGGACCATACTCCTAATGAAAACTGACTCTCCTTCCTCTAGCAGTCATTAACTATCCAAAGCTTCAGCTGGGGGTGAGGGCTGGTGAGCCCCTCCTTTCTCCTTGCTGAAGTGTTAACCTGCTTGATCTTGAGCAAGTCTTGTGGCAGCAATCACAGTATTGTAAATTCATGATACAATGGTCCTGTCATGTCCAGAAGACACAAAATGGATTATTAATATCTTACTAGTAGATAATTAAACTGTATTCTAAAAAAAATCAATAACAAAAATATGTTGTCATGAAAAATCACATCTGCATCAAGTTTCCCAATAGGAAGATCACATCTGCATTGTTTCCCAATATGAAATAGAGAATTTTTAATAAAGCTTTAACAGCTTTTAAAATATAGTAATAACAATAACACTATCTGAGATAAAAGCCACTTTTCATGATTGTCTTTGAAATACACAAATTAGAAAAAATTGATTGCTATATACACTCTTACCTTTCAGGATTTAATAAACTTCACAAATTCTCACTGAGGGAATTCAAAAGACAAAGTAATAACACAATTATCAATGTATTTCAAGTGTGCCATGTGGCCATTGTTTTAAATGGATCCACTAACAACTTGCAGGGAATTTAGCAATTGTTTTGTTGATATTTGTTACTATTTAAGAGAAGAGCTCAATTTGTGGAGGTTGCTTTCTAGAGACTTCAGCAATAGAACGTATTTAACCATCACAAAGCAATATTTTCCCATTTTCTGGGACCAGGAATATATCTTCACATCAACATTTTATACTGAAAATAATACAGTGAAGCTTTGAATTTTGTGAAACCTAGAAAGAATTTTCAATAGACTTATAACAAAGAGGGAAATTTGCATCTTTAAGTCAGCTGGAAGTTGACTCACCAGGTTACACAGCAGCCAGCCTTCTCCAGTCCCTTGGTTTCCAGGCCTGCTATTGACTGTTTTGTCCTCTGAGGGATGTTATTGCTTCATCTGCCACTTTGACACTTCCTGCTTATTAGCCACCAAGTGTTTGGACACCTCCCCCGTGGGATCAAGTTTTCCCCGTAGTTGATGAAAAACACCAGTTCTTACCTCAGAAATTACAGGAGAGAGTTTATTCTGGAATCAAGTTTGAGAGACCATGGGTTCAGGTCACCCCAAATACCATATTTCTCACATGGTAATAGTTTTATGAAAGTTTTCTTTTCTTTTTTTAAATAGTAGCAGAACGGAAAGTCAAAATGAGGCACGTTAAAAATCCATCTGTGGAAGGAGTTGGGAAATGCTTGCTTTCCAAGTATGATGATCCAAGTTCAATTGTCAGATCCGTGTGAAAAAGGATGGGTGTGCTAGCACATGCTTGTAATCCAAGCACTGGGCAAGAGGAGACAGGTTGGCTGCTGGGTCTCACTGACTGACCAGCCTCTCTTACTTGGTGAGACTCAGGTCAACGAGGGACCTAGTCCCTAGAAACAAGGAAGGCGGTGCATGGAGAATGACAGTTTACATTGTCTCCTGACATTCATTTGCATGCATACACATATCCACCTGCATAGACCTGCATATCTACTCACATACATGGACATGCACAATTTAAAAAACATAAAATACATTGGTAAAACATCAGGGAGGCATTTGCAACAGTGTAGGGAATAATACCTCTGATACAGGCCCCAGCTGCCAGCTAGTGTTCTTGGTCTGTGAGCTGGTATACATTAATATATTCCCCAAACGCTTACTGAACATTCACAAGAATGTTAGGTCAACAGAGAGGTGGGAAAAGAATGGTTATTAGATTGAGTAAAGATAGGCCAAGATAATTTGGTTCTAGACCTATAGCACTCCACTTCTCCTCTGTCACACAAGGTCTAATTATTCAATCAGCCTTGGTGAATCTTTAACATGGGTGAGGTTCTTTTTCTGGAAACTTCCATCCACAGTCTTCTGTGGTATGTCAGAACATTTTACATCCAGGGGACCAGGGCAGAATCAAGACTGGAAATGACTCCTGACAATGGGAAATCTCTTATCATGACTGAAGCTTGGCTGCCTTCATGGTATTTCCTGGCATGGTCTCCATTAGTAGAGCGGTTCCCTGGGCCTGGGCGCTGAGCCCTGGTGGATGCTCTTTTTATTTGAGGACCACTCTGTTCTTTGGCTTCATCCGCTCTGTGAGCCTTTTTAGCATCAACTGATTGTCTAAAATTACCAGAAAGCACAAAAGCAAGAAAGGGAATGGGGAAGAGATGAATGATAGCGTATGTCTTTGTATTTCAGAAAATGTAGTCCCCAAAAATACTTGCGGAAGTAGGGCAGAGAATCGGAGTGCCTTTTAGACAACACACATGGAAATGACTGTTTTTCACAAGCTCTGAGGGAGCTTGTCAGGCAGGGAGTTCTGCATTACAGATAGAAATGGATTTCTCTTATTCTAAGAAAGCTGCAGTGGTGGGCCTCCAGATGATGAAAAGCCATCTATCTCTTTCTGAAGTCTGGTGGGCAGATATGGACGATGCATGCTTTTTTAATCTTCTGAAGTATGCCATGTTTAGGTCGAACTCCCTTTCTCTGAGGGATGGTTTGGTAAATCAAGCCAATCCCTGGTGTTTATGCCAAGTCACTGAAAGAAAATGGAGATGGGTGCCGCATGTGTGCTTTTGTGTAAGTGACAAAAACACCGTTCAAGACAGTGTTACCCAGGTGCCGGCATCTCTCTTTTCCGTTCAGACATTTCTAAATCATTTTGTGTGCCTTCAAGTTTGTTTTCACAATTTTGTAATTAACAAATGCAAAGAAGAAATTATCAGTGAGGTCAAAGGCTGCCAAGGGGGAAGGCTTAAGTGTTGATTTTATTTTTAAGTTTAGCAGCAGGGAGTAGGTTATCCGTAACCTTGGCAACAGTCTCAGTGATCAGGCTTGGCAACATCAAAGGAAGCTTTTCTTAACTGCGAGTTATTTATTAAGTCAAACTGTTATAGCCCTTTTAAAACAATTTATAGGTAAAGTCAGCTTCTAATCAAGCAAGACGTCAAAGCACTGAATACAAAGACAGGGATACCACACAAACTGCATGCTTCTCTTTAGAGAATACAAACTAATATATTCTTAAAAGTCTGAAAAGAAGCTTACCCTTTAAATGTTAGCTGAAGGGTTGGAGATGGCTCATTGGTTAAGACATATGCTGCTCTTCCCGAGTGGATATGAGTTCAAGTCTCAGTACCCATGTCGCATAGCTCATGACCTTCTGCAACTCCAATTCTTAGGATTCCACACTCTTTTCTGGCCACTTGGGCACCTGCACACATGTGGTACACACACGCACACACACACACACACACACACACACACACACACACACACATGCACACACACACACACACACACACAGCTGTATTTAGTATTTAATCACTATGTTTAATATTAATAACCAAATACAAAATCCTTCATGGAGCTCTAACTTTGGGTGGATTCACATTCTTTTTAACATATAACTTCTAAATATTTAATACAGACCTAATATTTGAATACTCTCATATTATCACAGTGCTGATTTTGATGTGTCAGTTTCCATGAGTTTAAACATTAACTTAATTGCCTGAATTATGCTTTCTTCAAATTAAGATAAATCACATAATATGGAGTGATCTTTGTGTATGGGCAGACCTCACTATATCATCTGTTTTAGTGTTAATTCAGGAATATCAGTTAGCTATTAACAAGTCAGTCAACTAATTTGCTGGCTTGGAAAAAGTATATTATTATTTTTTTTATCTAGATATTTTTCTCCCATAATAAGGAAGTTCATGGAATTTTCATCAAGAAAAGATTAAGATGGTTATATTTACTGAATCAAAAGAAGGTATGCTTATTGAGTAAAAAAATTCAGCAGTATGAGCTCATCACTTGTTTCGTGTGTGTGCATGTATGTGTGTGTATGTATGTGTATGTGTGTATATGTGTGTATGTGGTGTGTGTGTAGTTAAATTTTGAATCTGCATATGAGAGAAAATGCATGGTATTTCATCTATAAAATTTGCCTTCACTAAGAAAGCTCTATCTTTCCCTCCAACCCCCTCTTTCTGGCTTTATTCTTAAAGCCTCACAAGAAATTGAACCAGGCTCACAGCACCATCTGGACTTGCTTGTATTTGGTAATGTCCTTTTAGTCAGCTGATTAGGGAATTTGATCCATCTACAAAATATGTTTACATCCTCCCTCTGTTACTACGTAAATAAGGAATCTAGTTAAACCTTGCTGCCATCAGAGAAGCCCAGTGTATCTCCCCTGGCATCCCCCCCCCCGCCCCCCAATGTATTTTACTAGCCATTCTTTCACTCAAAATTTACAGCACACTGTGTGAAAGGTTACTGCATAGGATGTTATAAAGTTGATACAATATTGTTTAGAAATTATGATTGATTTTTTCTTAAGGAATAAGAAAGATTATTATGTTAAAATACTTTAAGCAATAACAATCATCAAAGTGAAAGCTATCAAAATTAGTCTGTTATAAAATTAATCTTGTAAGTATATGGAGGCTTAGGTGGTAAATCTTAAGTCCTATAATCTTAGAATTTCCTATTCAGCAAAATTTAACATATCTTGAGTACAAGACAGTGTGACAAGATAAAATACTTTATACCTCAACTATGAGTTAGATACTAGAAATTTCTCCCAAGTACTGATATATTTTTTAATCAGGAACAATATACAATATTATAAGTCTTTCGAAGAAAAGAAGTATCTCCAAATATCCATATGTAAATTAATGCACTTACAAAGAACATTATACAAATACATATGTATGTGTACATACTTAACCTAGAGAAACTCACAAGGCACTCACATTTGTTTTAAATTTCAACAGTGAGAAGTGACATTATAAAGTGAATTCTAACATGGATATGTCACAGGTGCTCTGCTGATGGCGTTAACCCTTCTGATATCTAAGTGTCAGGGGGACATTTGGCTTGGTCTAATTCCTAAATTAATGAGAACAGCCTACACTGAGTGATCAGCTAGCTGTCTACTGGTATTAAAGACTCTTACATTTATTTATTTTGCCATGCTACTAAGAACTAATGTTTTTAAAAAGCAATTAAATTAAAGTCTCAATATCAGAGTCTTAATTCTATTGCCATATGTGCACTACACTTACAGTGTTTTGAGATTGTTGAATTTCATCTACTCAATCTTGTGAACCATTTCGCTTATTTTTGCCAAAATAGTTTCATGGTTTAAAACCATTTGGCAAGGAAGAATGTGGTGACCTATTCCATTAACAATACGTGTGTTTAGTTCTAGGAGTGGAATCCTCTCTTGCCTTGTATTCTCTACCAAACCCTAGCTGGCACTAGAAAATATAGTCTTTCCAATCTCTATATTTCTCTCTCTTGCAATAGTGGAACTTAATTAACAACCACCTGAAAAAAACACTCAATATTCAAAATAACAAAATCACCTAGATAAAAATAGCAAGATTAAAATTGCACATTAAAAATTTAGAGGCTTCAAAATTGGACTTTTCTTCCTTATATCCTCTGCTATTAACATCTGCATTGCATCAAATTGAACAATGCTATGCATCTGTGGTAATATTTCTATTTTTGTAGCAGATAGATATGTAATGATTTACAGAAAAACACATATATCTCATAACTAAAGCCATTATAGTTAATTAACCAGAATGAGTAAATTTTTGGAGGCTACTGTATTGGTTAAAATATTAAGGCAACTCCACATAGTTAAAAGGGAGGTTTATTTTGCAGGGTAACTTACAAATGAAGGGATAGGTAACAGGGTCTGGGAAAGGTGTAGCGCAGTCCGGCGGTGTTCTCTGGAGAACTCTGCTCGGTCTACCTCCAGCGTCCAGGGTCCAGGAACCAAGAGAGCTGGCGCATCCGGATCTCGGGTCTTCAGGGTCCTTCCTTGGCCCTGCCTTGTAGGCATGACAGTTACTGAAGCCTCAGTGGGGGTTGGAACTTCCAGATCAAAGCTGGAATGGCTACCCACTACACTACTGTGATTCCTTGAGCTCTGTTGAGGATACACAAACCTTCCACCCACCCTCCATTGGATAATAAATTATCCCTGGGTTTCCTATATTACCAATAGGGTGAAAATGCTGTGTAAACAATTACTGTTCTGTATTGACCTATTTGTCATTTTTATTGCACTTTGGACATTTTTTAATCCTTAGTGGACACAATTTGTGGAATATGGGGATCTAGAGGTCTGCTTATTTCTTACAACTAAATATAAAAGTCAGAAACCTTATGAGATGTTTTCTGGCTCTGCAAATATTTAGAATGTTTCAGAGCAAACAGATTTCCTTTTTGTATCTATCTTAGGAAATGTTTAATTCCATTATTTTCTCTTTATGTGCTTTTCTTTCATTGATTATTTGTAAAATGCTTCCAGGGTAGGGAAATGATGACTCGGTCAATAAAATGCTTCCTCATAAATGTGAAGACTAGAGTTTGCAGCCCAGTACCTAAGAAACTGTCAGGCAGGTATGCCAACCTTTGTGGATTTTATTGGGTAGGTGTGTTCACCTGTGTAAACATAATTCTAGTGCTTGGAAGGTGGGGACAGGCTCCCCAGAGTGAGATGGCTGGCTAGATTAATCATTGAGATCTGGGTTCAACTGAGAGACCCTGACTCAATACAAAAGGCAGTGATTGACCAAAGAAGACACCTGAAATCAGCCTCCAGCCTCCACACCTAAAAACACACGGTCTTTCACATTATTGCACAATGTACATGCACACATGCCAAACACACCAAAGGAAAAGAAGCTTCCACAAGTGATGAGAAACTATTTGTAAAATAAATAAATAAATAAAACAACTGACTTCAATAGAAATCGTAATTTTACCATTATATGTTCTTTCAAGTTGTTTTGAAGTGTACTATTGTCACTTTGGGGTGTTCAGCAGAGTAGCAAACAAAAAATAACTTTTCCTCATTTTTATATTTTGACAGAGTAACAAAGAAAGATACAGTTTGTCCTGAAAACTACTTTCTTTCATCACAAAGGAGCTATGTGCTATTGGTGGTTAAACCCCTCAAGGAAATGAATGACACATTGGAAGGTGGCTAATAGATGAAGAGCAAAAGGGAACCACATGTCCTTAAGGGCCGCTTCACCCACATAACCTCACTCCGTGTGTCAGGTGGCTCTACTTTAAAAGTGTCTTTGCAAGCGAATCAAAGATTAGAATACCTTTGCTTTCCAGTAGGCTGTATACTGGGTGAACTTTGATGATCCCTGCCATTGGCTTTCCATTTCCTGGATTGTGTGCCAAGCACAGACCCTCTGTGAAGACAGCATGCCATCAGTCTCAATTTGCCTGGGAGTGCCTTCTGCTCTCTGTGAAACTTCATACTGTTCATCACATTTCTTATGGATATCTCTTGATTTTATGAGTCCTGTCTCATTACATCGTGTGATAATTTACAGAGCAATTCAAATAAATAGTTATTTGAATGACTCAAAACAACCACATATTTTTACATATGTGATAATAGTCCTTATGTATTCTCTTCTACAATAGCTTTTCTCATCTCTCAGTAGTCCTACATGGAACTTTCTCTTCCTCCCACTTCATTTGTTACTTCAGGCCCAGAATCCATTCAGAAACCAGAATAACATAAGTGCTATGCTGGTGCATACAATATAAATGTGGCATTCCAAGATTTGTGTTGGTGACTCCTCTAGATGAATGTGAGTTTAGCAGAAACCCCCATTGTATTTGCTCAGAAGCACCCTCTGGCAATTGTTGCTCTCAGATATTAAAAGCTGCTGTATAAGAAACAACAAATGCAATTTATCATTCTGGGATCTAAAAAAGCTTAGAATGTTTCCATATTTAAGGAACAGAACAGGGTACATGCAAGTCTCACAGAGATCATGGAAAAGCCAGGCTTTTATTTTCTGTGAAATGAAAATTTCTGGTAAGTTTTTCACTTAGTAAAGTAACTTGAAAATCATGTGCATTAGCTCACAGAGTGAGCATTTACCTCATATCCATGTATGAGGTCATGTATTTATACTCCATAGTTTATCAGGCTAGTCACTGATGGTTGTTTCAAATACTTTTCTATTACAAAATGTACTTTTTCTATTATATATCTGTCTACAAATAAAGGCATTTGTTGTAGCTGGAAGCAGAGCTTTCTGTTCCATACTCCTGATTATACCTGGCAGTCACTTCCCAAATTATCACTCAGAGGCTTATATTAATTATAAATGCTTGGCCAATGGCTCAGGCTTATTACTAGCTAACCCTTGCATTTAAATTAATCTGTATTTCTTATCTCTGCTTTGCCATGTGGTTCATGGCTTGTTACCTCATTTTCTATATGTCTTGCTTCCTTGGCGACAGGTGGCATCTGCCCCGACTCCACCCTTCTTCATTTCCATCCTTAGTTTGATTGTACTGCCTAACCTTATCTTGCCTTGCCATTGGCCAAAATTGCTTTACTATCAACCAATGAGAGCAACACACATTCACAGTGTACAGAAGGACATCCCACAGCAATTTGTAACTATGTTTAGACTATGTAAGTATGATATTATTATTATTGATTATGTTCCAGGATGGTAAGCAGGTAAAACTGAGAAAAAACTAGAATTTTGAGATAATATGTATGTGCATATAATCATATATGAAACAGACATCTACATTATGTGAGTGTATATATGGTATATACATGGAATATGTTAGGGAGACAAGTAAACAGAATGAAAGAGAAAATAGTTTTCTTATTACAAATTTCAACACTCACAAATTTTATAGAACAGCATAATATTTAAATTAAAGCAGCAGAGATTGAAAAGTGCTTGCATGGATATTTGGTTTAATAAGATCAGTCACACTGTAGTTGTAGAACATATTAGCTCTGACTCCTAATTCCAATCATCTACAATGTGTGGGTTATTTCAGTTCATCTACAGTAATTCAAAGATTTATCTGTGACTTTTCAGGAATTGAAACAATTATGGGAATTGGAGAAATGCACAGCCTTCACAGATGTTATCTCCTCATATCAGAATCTTGAACTGGCTAAAACAAACTTTCAAGCAGGACACTAACAAGGGAGGTCTCCTTTGATGAATTCTCCCTCATTCTGTTTTGGTAAAAATATTGTATTGTCATGGACTGTTTTCTTTTTGTCCTGAATATATGAGGGAAGGGATTCAGGAGGTATATTTCACAACACATCTGCCCCTGGCAACCACCCTGCATGTCTTTAAAGGTTATTTAATACCAAGGTAGGCTCAAGGGGACTCTCCTGAATGCAAAATGCAGCTGTGCCTTTCTATGTTCAATTCGATGTTCTGACCCATCATCTAGAGTTCCCTACAGGCATCCACTGCACAGGAAAATAGGCATACAATACAGTCCAACATCCAAAGGATATGTGTAAGACCCATGGTTACATTCCCAAATAAAATACCTCTATTGCCCCTGGAAACACTGCAGCTATAGCCTCATGTGCCTTGACTTTGCATCACAGGCTGAATATTAGGTAAACACTTCCACCAAGCAATGAACAACCTTTTGGTTATTACCCAATGAGATACTTGACATAGTCCCTCGTAAGTGATACAATGCTAAAGATCTGTCTTGAAAGTATATCATTTGGGTTTGGGTCATGATGAGTTACAGACTCCCAGAGACGGCATTCCACTTTGCAAAGGAAAAAAAAAAACTCCCTACCCTCAGAGAGTTCTGGGCTGAGTGACCCTATAACAGAGACAGATCAAAAGGTGGAAAATACATTTCATAGCATGCTCACCTCCTGTGTAAGGAGATAAGCCACAGGAATCAGGAAATTGATGAGTAAATCTTAACAAATTAGTTTTGTCTCTAGATTTAAATCCCCAAATTTGATAAACAAAGGAAGAACCATATGGGGGAGAGCCAGGACTACAATGCTGGGAAGACAAGCTACTCCTGTGGAACTAAGCTGGTTCCTTCTTCATCTTGCTGTGCACAAAAGCTCTCACTGATTTGGCTTTCTGGTCCTTGTGAACTGAACAAGATATCCCTGTAAGCAGTAATTTCTTATGCAGAAGTACATTGCTCTTGCCAAAAGAAAACTTCTCAGAGCTTCAGAGCCTCAAATTTCTGAGAATAATCCCCAGGTACAGTTACATCTTGGGTCTCAAAACCTGAAGCTCTTGTTTCTTGGGACTTAAATTTCCTGATCTGTGAATAGGTGTGAAAAGTACGTGTTATCTCTTAAGCAATTTTGAGGATCAAATAAATTATTAGAAGAACTCAAAAGGTTGGAGCATGGCACATAAGCAAACAAAATCCTATGCTGATATGTCAATAATGAAATGTATTTAAGTGAAGTAGACAGACCAAGGTTTACTGTATCCAGAAGAGACACTGCTATTGTGTGCATGTTAAAATATGAAATAATGAAGAATGAATTTTGAGAGAATATGAAATTATAAATACAGATATTTTAGTAAGAAATGATGAAAATTAGGTTGAGGGAATTAAATGTGTCAAGGTACAGTGAAAGATAATTAGAGAAAAAGAAACATGAGTCTCAAGATGGTTTATGTGACAGCTTGCTGTGACAGCTTGTGATTGCCATGAAAATACAGGTTTCTATCTGCAAACCCTGTACAGTTTCATAACTACACATAAATGTAAACACACGGTGATACATCTGTGTGAGTATGTCAAGATGAAGATATCCATATTGCTTAGAACTCACTATATGAAAATATGGCTGTAGAACACTAAAATATACCTACGTAGATACTCAATACACTATTGGCATGAGAATTATTTTTAGATTATTTCTTTTTTTTAAAAAAAAAAGCAGATGTTTGGGGCTGGAGAGATGGCTCAGAGGTTAAGAGCACTGGCTGCTCTTCCAGAGGACCTGAGTTCAATTCCCAGCACCCGCATGGCAGCTCACAGCTGTCTGTAACTCCAGTTCCAGGGGACCCGACACCCATGGCAAAACACCAATGCACATAAAATAAAGTTAAATAAAATTTTTTTTAAAAAGCAGATATTTAAAGATCTGAAAGTTTTGTAAAGAAATTTGTCCCTGTGAAGGAAGTCTTTGTGTTAATTTCTCCCTCTCCCTTCCCTTTTCCACTCCCCACCTCATTCTCCATGTCAGGAAGAGGAGGGTGGCAAGAACACAGGAGACTCAGAAAGAGAAGAAATGAAAAGATTTACATCTTGCTCTACTTTAGATTTGTCCCACAAAGGCCTATTTGAAAAATTTGCTCCTTGGGGCCCTATTGGTAGATGTTGGAAATTTTGGGGGTGGCGCCTAGAGGAAGGATGTTAGGTCACTGGAGGGGTTCCCTTTGGGGAACGTGGACAGACCCTTTATCTTCCTTTCCAATTCCCAGTTGTCTTGAAGCTGAGTGGTTTCTTTCATCCCACCATAGTGTCCTGCCTCATCCCATGCTGAAGGAAACAAGACCAAATGACCACGCGTTGGAAGTTCTGGAAGCACAAACCAAAATAAACTTGGGTTAATTTAAATCAGATCTTCATCACAGCAACAGAAAGCTAACTGAAATGGAAAACTCTTGCCAGGTAAGGCGGGAGGGCTGTCATTGTTGTGACTATTTCTGAGATGATGTGGAAGAACCTTTGGGGCTGGTTTTTTATGGGTTTAGAACAGTTTAGATGATGACCCAGGGAAAGCCTTGAGTGCTGTTGTGCACAGAGCTTAGTGGGTGGTGTAGGCACAGGACTTGCAAGAGCCACAATGCTAATAGGAATGTGGGCAGTAAGGTATGTTTGTGAGGTTTTTGATGGAAATAAAGACTGTATTAGGATTGTTAGTGACATGGACATTTGTTGCATTATGTTCATTTACTAAGTGTTTGTGTAAGTCTGAGAAACTGCTGGTGGCCATGTTAGAGGAGCAGCAGGTGGCAGCTGACTTCAGGGTGTCAGTCTACCAGGCGGTGAATCCCTGATGGGTGAATCTCAGATAGGAAAGGCCCCGAGACCACAGGCCCCAGAATGTCTTTTCCTTCTGCTGTGTCTCACATGTTTGCTGCTGCTATCTTTCTCTGGTATCTGGCACGGTGTGAATGGGTGTGGGGAGATCCCCACTGCCTGTGATGTAGTGTGTTTTTCTCAAGGAAACAGTCTCTGGGCATTTTTAATCTGTGGATTATTATGAAGATGATTTCTTCCTAAGCTGTAACATCTAACTGATGATAATAATAATGTTAGTTTGACTAGAGTTGTTTTTTTTTTTTTTTTTTTTTTTTTTGAGACAGGGTTTCTCTGTGTAGCTTTGCGCCTTTCCTGGAACTCACTTGGTAGCCCAGGCTGGCCTCGAACTCACAGAGATCCGCCTGCCTCTGCCTCCCGAGTGCTGGGATTAAAGGCATGTGCCACCACCGCCCGGCTTGACTAGAGTTTTGATGATGAAAAATAAAACAAGGAAGTGTCACACAGCTAGAACATCAAGAATGAGAGAATTAGAAGGAAAACATCAAGAATAAAGATAGAATTAGAAATGAAACATCAAGAATAAAGATAGAGTTAGAAGGAAAACATTAAGAATGAGACAAGGAAATCACCAAGAAAATAAGAATAGAGAATACAAAAGAAGAAGAAAGGAAAGGTCTGAAGGAAACCATCAAGAGAGTGTGTGTGTCTTTTTCCCTAACCCCCTCAGATAAAAAAGTCATGGTACTCGCTGACTCTGTAGACTCCTTTGAGCCCTGTGCTGCTGGAGGCTGGTCCTGGCAGTGGAAATGCCAAGCCTGCACAGCATTTGAATGATGGCGTGGGTATTGCTGGATGCTTTTAGCCAAATTTATAGAGAGACAGCTTAGAATCATTGGAATGCAGACTACAATGGATAAAAGTGGCCAGTTTGGCCAGAGCAGGAGTATGGTTAGAGATACCATCAAAGAGGAGACAGCTGCTGAAGACATCAGAACCAGGAGTAAGAGGAAGTCAATCACTAGGCACCAAGTCTTTAGGAAGGATGCAGAGGGCATCTTAGGAACTGGTACAATCTCATCCATCACTGGCTCAAAGGTTTAATACTGTAGCTATTTTCGAAGACTTTGCTTTGAGTGCAGAGTCTTAGTATAGCGCAAGGCATTCCTGCAAAGCCTTCCCCCTCAAGGTCACCCAGTGCCACCCACCTTTAGCTCATGGCAGCAGCAAACCATAGCATGTCCACATGATTCTGACTTTGTTAACACATAGAATGCAAGAGCTACGGGGTGAGGGAGGTCCTCAACAAACATTTCTAAATCATTGTGTAGCAGAGTTAGAGCCTCTTGAAAGCAGCTCCCAACAGAGCAATGTGGGGACATTGTAAGATTGACTCCAAGAAGAAAGAGATGCTGTTTCTTCTCCAAAGTGGAATGCTTGGCAAGTGAAGCTGATAGTAGCAGGCATTCAGCCTCAGAAAGACCATATGGCTGGTTTTAGCATGCAATCAGCTTTGGAATGACCATGTGGCATGAGGCCATCAAGGTCATGGCATCAGGGATCTATCTCTCAGCTCATGGAAGTGCATCCAGTGTGTGTGCACAGGCAGCCAAACAGAGAAACACAACTTGAAATTCTGCTGTATGGTTCCACTTCTGCTTTGGGGTGATCGCACCTTGCTACTTTTCTGGTATTTCCTTTTGAAACAAGAATGGTTACCTTGTGCCACATTGTCTTTGATGGATATAAGTCTTACAGGGGCCCAGGACTGAGTCTGCCTTGCATCCCTGAGAAGACTTAGGATTTTGACTTGAGGAATACTGTTACTATTAAGACTTTAGGGACTCTCACAGCAGCACCCAATAAATTTTGTTGTGTGAGATGACCATTAACCCTTGGGGACCAAGGGCAGGATGCAGTAATTTGACTTTTGAATGTCCTGCCCATACCTATGCCATTGAAAGCTTAGTCCCCAGTTTGTGGGGCTATTGGTAGGTGGTGGAATCTTTAGAGATGGAGCCTGGAGAAAGGAGTTAGATCACTGTGGTGTGTCCTTGAAGGGGTTTCTGGGGGCTTAGTCAATATCTCTGTCTTGTTCTTTGATTCCTAGCCACCATGAGGTGATCACCTTCCTCAGCCATCTGCTCCCCTGTAAAGAAGTCATTGATTGAAACTCTAACACTGTGTTAGATTAATGTTTCCAATATTAATGTTTCCTCTTTTTAAATGGAATATCTCAGGTATTTTATGACAGCAATGGAAAACTGGTAAATACACATTAGAAATCTGACCTTGGCTGACTACCCTTTACCTAGACATCATCTCATCTTAAACTGAGCACTTTGCCATAGTGTTTAAATGGAGAGATAAAAATGTTTTTAAGACACCTACTTTAGATATTGGGTGATTAGGGGAAATGCTCTACCCTAACAACGTTGGCTTTTCACTTGGCAATCTGCCTTCTGTTTTAGGAATCAGGGAGGAGAGAGGAGGGAGGAGAGAGGAGGGAGGAAGAGGGAATCACTTGTTCCCTTAGAGTACATCTTAATACCCTCAGATGAAAAATTATTGGGCATCCCTATTTTATACCATTGGATATAATAGCTATTTCCAGTATAAATAATAGCATGTACTAATAGACACTTATAACTGGCTTTTATGTTTCTTTATGATCCATCATTTTATATGAGAAGCAGTATTTAACATAACTGTTTTCTGAGTCTGATAGTTTCTCACTTTCAAATGAGTGAGCCAGGACTTGACAGTCTATGATTTGACTCTCAATTTAAGGTTTTTTTTTTTTCCCAATCATTATGTGTTTGCTTCCTCTGCCCTTCAGCAGAGATAAAGTGCTCAGTCTTTCCTCTGGGTACTCTGCATTTTGTCTGCATGTGTTTACCTTGAATAAGTCATTACGCATACCTGAGTTTGCTTCTTCAATGCGTCAGCAAATATAAAAGAAAAAAAATATTTTATTGTATTCTTTTGACATTTTGGAAGTGTTCCCTTTTTTCCCCTTATTCATTTATTTTTTATTTTGGCAGAATTGTAAGAAGACCACAGGGAAATAATTCCAGTTTGTTTTGGTATAAAAAAAGAAAGCATTTTTGAAAATTCTTGAGTAAAATGTGGAATGCATTTTCCTTGAATTTGTCTTTGGTTTCCTTCTGAACTCAGTTTGCCTGACCAAGAAAGCTTTGGAAATGAGAAAAATAAATAAATAAAAACCCGTGGCATAATGGGAATCTTCCTTTTGTTACAAAGTGAACCAACTTTGTATTTTTTCTTTCTCAAAGACTTAAAAGGAATTTACCGACCTTGGAATATGTTATTAGCTTTGATTTCTGAAGGCCAATTGGTCTTTCACAGCTAGTCTGTCTTGAAAAAAAGTGAGAAGAATCCAATCCCCCTTCTCTTCTGGTAGAATAAAACATCTAGAGATCTCTAATGAAACATCCCATGTGGTCAGATTTATCAAAAGACTAGTAGGTAAAAATGTTTTCAAATGTTAAAAATTGCATGTCTTTACATCATATTAATTAAGTTGGATTTGAAAATAAATCTTGTAATTGCTATGGAGCTAGGTTACTCTACAGTTGATACTTTGTAAAAAATTACCTGTATCATTCATCCGCAAATAATTTCGCTTCCTCCAGCAGTTCTTCAGAATTTCAAAACAAGTACTCTCTGTAAGTATTAATGTGATTGCACATTCACAATCTCTCAAATTTTACATCAAAATGCATTTTGTAATTTAAAAAACTCAACAAAATGCTTTCCAATGATAAATAGTTTGTAATAAATTTTAACTCCATTTTTATTACTAAAACTATTGGATGTGATAAGCCTACACTAAGGGCTTTCAGTTGTAATTATGTTTCTATAATTCAGAGGAATTCTTAAGAGACCTGAGCCAGGGCTCCCCTACACAGAAGCTGAGGCAGATATTTTATAAGAAACAGTTTAATTAAAAAAAAAATGTGAAAAAATAAAAAAATATGTGGCAAGATTTGTAGTCTCATGTAAGAATCAATGATTCATGATCAAAAATTTATAATGGATGGTGTCTTAGTTACTTTTCTACTGCTGTGAATATACACTGTGACCAAAGCAACTTATAGAAGAAAAAGACAACTGAGGGCTGACAGTTTCAGAAGGTTAAAATCCGTGAATATCATGGGTGGGGGAAGCATGGGTGGGCAGCATGGCAGCAGGAAAGCAGGTATGGCTCTGGATCAGGAGCTGAGAGCTCACAACCTTACCTGCAAGTGAGAGACAGAGAGACTGACACTGGAAATGATCCGTCTCAGTAACATAGCCCCTCAATTAGGCCACACCTCCTAATCCTTCCCAAACAGTTCCACTAACTGCGGATTCAAACACCCAAGTATTCAAACATATGAGCCTGTGGGTTCATTTCCATTCAAATCATCATGATGGATAAGGAATTCTTACCTAATGATTTATTATTTTTTAATATTATTTTTATTATGGAGGCCAGAGACAAGTTGGAGGAGTCTGCTCTTTCCTCACACCATGTAGGACCTGAAGATTAAATCATTAGACATCGTGGCAAGTGCTGCTACTCACTGGCCTCCAATATGTTATATTTTTTAAACAAGTATTCACAACAGCTCTTTGTGGTCTCCACGTTAGGTCTCTTCTTAGTTCCATTTCAGGAATGAGCTTCTCTCATTTGGTATTTCAAAGACACAATTTTTGACTAATTTCATGTCTTTCCCTATGAATAACTGGTAATATTCCTGTTAATAATGGATGACGTCATGGTTGTTGGAAATCTGTTTCTTTCTATTAAACAGCATAGGTCTTGTCTCTGCAGCTCTTTAGCTCTTTTTGTTAAATGAATGTGCATCATGGGTGTAGACATGCAACACACAACACAACCCCAGAACACTACTGCCTTTCAAGGCTAACACTGGGCATCAATGTAGATGAAAAAACTCTCAATCAGCGCACAGAGGGCAATGTGAATGAGAGATTTCAGTCACAGGAGGAGGGGATAGAGCTGAGAAGGAAGGAGAGGAGTCGCCTTGCTTGTTTTACAATGAAAACATTCTGACAAAAACTTTAAGAAAAAAAGATAATTTCTACTAACTAGCCACAAGGTAGTTTTAGGAATCAAGAAATATTCATTGAAACTTTTCCAGTGGATATGGTAGTGCTTTTTTGTAATCCTAGCTCCTGAGAGACACTTTGGGATGCAGAGGTATGGGATCCCTGTAACATACTGGGTAGCTAGATTTTTTTCCAAATCAAAATACGCTGGATTCCAATGAAAGACTCTGCCTCAATACATGAAGTGGTAAGGAATTGAGCAAGACACCTGATGGCAGTTGGTGAACACATGCATGCATGCGCGTGTGTGTGCGTGTGCACACACACACGTATAAATAAACATGCATACATGCATGCATATCACACACATATACATGTGCAAAAACGATAACATATCATTCTTAGAATATACAGAGCCATGGTTCTTCTCCACACTGGGAGAAAAAAACGTTCTAAACTTGTAGAGATTAGAGCTAATCAAAGCATATGTTCCAAGACAGAGTTAGAGACATGAATGGGACCTGGAACATGTAATTTTTATAAATCTGTTTATTTCTGAGACTCAAACCATCCCAGGAAATCTGTTGTTCAATTACTCCACATTCTCGAATTTCATGGGCTTGAATTACATTTTTCTAAGGTTAGACTTTCTGTCACTTATTAAATGCAAATACCAATGTTTAATATGTCATTTAGGAATGCTGAAATATACAGGGCTATTCTCACTATAGTGCAAATGATTTAATAATCAAAGGAATACTTCCAAATTAGATTACATAAAATGACTTTTTTGTCCAATTTAGTGATAAATCAATGGAATCATGAAATAATTGATTAAATCCAATAAATAAGTCTAAAAAATATACATCCAATTTGGATATATACTGCTAAAGCAGCAGAGAGGGAGTTTTAGATGGGAATGTGCTCCCTGGGAATTGTTTCAAGCCTTTAATAAATAGATTTTTAGTAATCTGAGGCATCTATTCCAAAGTTAGTTTTATAACAACTTGGAGTATTCCCTTGGGTTTCCTAGGATACCCCTCTACTGCCTTTGGTTTTTGGTTTGTGTGGGATGGCGCTCCACTTCTCAGACAAGACTTAATGTTATAACATTACAATTATCTTTAAATTAATTTTTAATATGTAAATCCATAATCTACTATAAAAATATGGTTGAGTTTTTGAAGGAGTTAGTAAAGTAATGCATAATGAAAGAATGTAGGTCCACAGATGGCTAAGTAAACTTTACTAAAAAATGGGAGTTGAGATGAATCACCTTAACAAGTATTTTACATCCTGGAAAGTCATAGCAATGTAAGCAGAATGTATTTTGTGGTGTTTATATTCATGGCACAAACCAGCATGTCCATGTGAGCATGTTATCCCAAATTCACAGGCGAAAGAAAGATGACATCAATTAAAATGGAATGGGAATGATTACATGGTGGAATTAGGAAATTGGTTCATTTTATGTATAAAAGTAAATGGACTTCCATCAAAGATGGACAAGAAACAAATAATCATGTTAAGTGTAATACCCCAAATAAAGTCATATAAGGAGTATGTGAGCAACTGAGGAGGCTGCCATCCATCCTGGGCAGGAGGCAGGACTTAAAATAACAACAACAACACAGAAGTCAGAAACAATAAGCTAAACATTTGGTGTGTTAAGGGCATGACTTTAGTGATGTCTATGCCCCAAAGAAAACACATACAGAATTATCAGACAGATGATTGACTTGAGGATGTTCACCATGTCTGAAGCCAACAAAGAGGTGATTCTGAGATGAAAGGAATTCCAGCAAAACCTCAGGAGGAAGCTTGTAACATCAGTAGAAAATAAGATGATCAGGGAAAGAAAGCCAAGAGCATTAATTTGCTTGTATAGAGGCATTCAGGTGCTTTCTAAAACAATTGCAAATTAGGGCAAGAAAAAGCCACCATCTTACGTCTGTTTGTAGATGATGAGATGGTCATATCTTATGTCTGCTTGCAGGTGATGGGGTTATCATAACTTCTCTGGTTGAGTAGCATTCAGAACCCAGCTGCCATGTTATTCAACAGTATTGTCATTTCTCATGTTCTGTCACGGTAAGCATAGTTGTGAGCAGCATTTTAATACCTTCTGTAAGTCAATGCTCAGCCTCCACTCTTCCCTTCCCCATTCTTACAGACATGACTTTGCTGTTATTAGGAATGGTAGCTAAGAGTCAAGTACAACATTGAGGAGTCTTCTGGCGGATCACTGGGCTGGACACACCCTTTGGGGTATCCTGAAAATTTTTGCTATCTTGATTCTTTTCTGAAGTGCTGTATAGCATACTGATACCTTCCCATTGTCTCTAAAATAATCAATTCACTAGAATATTACTAGCTTGATCCCAATGGAAATCAGGAAATTCTATCCAACTCATTGGAGGTCAATGGAATAACTCCGTATTCCTAATAACTGTTATTATAAACATACTAGATTGGTTTTGGTGACTCTGAGTCAGAGAATCCTCCAATTGATCAAATAAATTATAACTATCATTGCAAGAGAGAGGGGACATGAGGTATTTATTTTTATAATTTTTTTGTTCAAGCATATGAACACATATGCCATAATCCTTATAATATGACCTAGTTTTAAAAAGTATGGAAATGCTGGTTTAAATTGTGAGACATTTTCCTATAGCAAGAAAGTAAAAAAAAATATTGAAAGGAAATGGAATGGAATGAATTTCAGAGAAATTCCCCTGGATAAAAGAATAAATTGATAAACAGTTAAAAATTATGAGCTTTGTTTATTTCCCAGGAGAAATAAGATAGTTGTATCCTTCAATTCTGCCTAGGACACAACAGCTTCCAAGTTATTACTTGGATGGGAAAGACAGGGACCTTTGTTCTGTCACAAGGCTTTGGTTCTTTGTGTTGTTTTGAGAAAAGTCTCATGTATTTTAGTTGTGCTCACTGTGTACCTGAGGATGACCACGAACTTCTCTGATCCTCCTGCCTCTACTCACTGAGTGCGGAGATTACCAGTCACACCACCAAGTCCTGCTTATTTAGTGCTGGGGATTGAACTCAGGGTCTTGTACATGCCAAGCAAGATTTCTACCAACAGAGCTACCTCTTCATTCCTATATTCTGTTTGAGAAATTCAAATGTTTCAGCTTATAGGAAACAATGGTTCCTAGGTGTGGTAGAAGAGCACCATCTCCATTGAAGGTGCTTGAACACAACATTTAGCAGACAGACATGATTAGTGAGGAGTGTCTTGAGATGATGTCCGGAACAGCAAGCACCCTGGGACGCCAGTCATGAGCATCTTTCTTTATGGTCCCCCAAGATCCTTGAGATGAGTGACGTCTTTGTCTCAGTTCTGCTCTCAGGAGAACATTCCTCACGAGTTTTTAAGCAGGACTATCAGACCAACACACAGCAAAGGCAAGAGCCTGCTTCCTCGATGTTCATCAAACAGAATCTTTTTCTGTGTCTTTTTCTTCCTCTGGTTTTAATTGAGCATTATGCATAATTTCATTTCCTCTATCTTAGAATAGCCGTTATACTCCACTTTACATATTTAAGTGGTTTCTTTTTTCTCAGCATTTGGCGATGACTGATAAATGTCATTTCAAATGACAATCTTTTCTGTCACAGTTGAAGTGGGTGTCTTAGGACAGTGTGCTCACAGTTCCCACCTCAGATCTCATATATCAATGGTATCATTCATCTCATTAGCCATAGATCAAAGCTACCACGTGCATTGCTGCCCTGATTGCTTTGAACAAACTGCTGAAAGATCAATAATGACTAAGAAAAGTAAAACAAAACAAAACAACAACAACAACCCACAAATAATCCAAAATGAACACCCCGGTTTTACTTTTGCATGTTCCTCATCAGGCTATCTCCCATTCTCTATGGAGACACCTAATACTCACCTATATCCTTTCTTTCTCTGAAGAACTCTCTCTCTCTCTCTCTCTCTCTCTCTCTCTCTCTCTCTCTCTCTCCACTGTGAGAACCTTATAGGGCTCTAGGAGGTGACTGGGCCCAGTAAGAGTCCTCAGCTCCCGCTCTGCCACTGCATTTCCAGATCATCCTTAATCAGCGTTCTTGCCCACAGTTCCCACGCCAGACTTGTGTCAGGCTGTGGCTCCAGTGACTGTCATTCTGTCACTTGGTCACTTGGGTCACTTGTCTACTTCTCAGGGTCAGGGTTTTCCTCGGGATCTCAACTCTGCTGTGTCTAAGGAGAGTTGTGGGTTTCAGTTGATTGGGATCTCTTCCTATTATGAGAACACGCATGAGGACCCCAAAGCTAAAGACATGGCAAACTACACACTCGGTCTCTCCTACTGCAAATGGCAGAAGCTCAGCTGTGGGGTAGTGTTCGGTGCCTACTGGAGGCTGGAATCTGAGCCTCCTCTATTTAGAAACTCACCTGTCCGTTTTTCTTTCTATCTATGCATTACAAACAGGAGTTCACATTAGCATTCCACATTATAGGATAACAATATAACTTATAGTGCCCCTTCCTTTTTGTGAACATTTCTGCTCATTTCACAATGAAAAGCCTTTATATAGATTTGTACTACTTAAGCATTTATTTATGTGGAAGGATATACTTCAGCTGGCCCCAAAATTCATATCACCATGTAAAATGAACATGCTAAGAATTCCAGGTCTCTTCTTTTTTGCTTTTAGTTTTAATATGAGGGAGAGTGGAAATGCTCCCCTCCTCCATCCATTCATAGTAGTTATCAAGTAGATTGCAGTTAAGTATAAACTTTTGTATATACATTTCAGGTCAATGAAATGATGTCATGGCTTTAAGTTTTATAAGTTTAAGAAAACCCATGAAAGCTTATATTCATGTAAGCATGATTCTCACCGAGTCCTATCTACTCTGTCATTTCTCATGCTTCCGTGTCTTTCACGCGTTTCTGTAATCAATAGGTTTTTTTTACTTACTCCTTCTGAAGTAGTGTTTGTAAATGAGTATTTTTAGAAGAAATTTATTTTCCTTTCACAAAAATGCAGAGGGCTACAGTCTTTGGCACCTGACTTTGTTTTTAACTGAATGACAGATCATGGAAATCATAAACTATCCTGAATCTTCTATAATCTATATTCTATGCCTATTGATTCAAGTACTGTCCTCACTGTGAACATCTGTACTGTGCCTTTGCAACAGTATGCTGTCTGTGTGCATTGCTGTTTTGATGGAGGTTGTTGCTTCCAAGGTAAATTCCTGTAGACAGGCTGAGAGGAGGAGGAAATGCCTGTGTTATGACCTTATGCATCCCTCCCTGAGCATGTTCAAGAACCCCATTTCATCACTGCCTCCTCAACCTTCATCATATGGTTAAATTTTCATGAATTTTATACAAGAAATGGTCTCTCAACATATTTTCAGAAGCATTTTTTCCAGTTCTGAGCTAGCCTTAATATCTTTTCATGGGCACAAGAGTAGTTTTAATATTTTCTCTCATGTGTTTACTACCTCTATGCTTAGACTGTTTTTCTTCACTTTTTAAAACTTTAATGCTATGTGCTAATATATTTCATTTTAATATTTACTTATTCCTTGACAATTTCATATATATATATGATGAATTTTAGTCTTTTTTGCCTCTATTAATCCCTCCTGTTCCCTTCTTCTTCCAATGAAACCCTTTTTCCCCATCAAGTCCCCTTCCACTGGTGTGTGTGTGTGTGTGTGTGTGTGTGTGTGTGTGTGTGTGTGTGT
>CABHPR010130064.1:0-17903 GCA_902168415.1 Peromyscus melanophrys | reverse complement strand
GTGTGTGTGTGTGTGTGTGTGTGTGTGTGTGTGTGTGTGTGTGTGTTTGTGTACACCCGAGATGACTGGGGGTTGCTTGCATGAGCATTGGTGGGAAGTTACTTACGGCATCAACTCTGTTTTTCTGTCACGTTTTTGTCAATTCCTTGATCTTTAGAAAGAGTACTATTTATGTTTTAGATGATACTCACAAATACATATGACACATGCTGATGGCATTCTCTGTCACACTTTTCAATTATTTTTTATTATGTTTATTGACATGCAAGTATTTTCCCTTTTATAATCAAATTTGTCATTTTTCAGCTTATCTGAATTTTGAGTCATAACAAGTCTAAACATTGAGGATACAGAGACATTCAGGTACTTAACCTAAGCCTTGTGTTGTTGATTCATTCCATTGTTTGCTTTTATATTTTATTACTGAGGAGCTTAAATGTTATTACTTTATAGGATTTGAAGTATGAATCTAATTTTTTAATGGCCAATGCATTGTCCACACTATCTTCATCAGGTGGGTTTTATTCCCAAATGTCTTAAGATTGACTATTAGAAAACAAAATAACAGGTATATTGAGAGGAAAAGCTGACAGATAATGATGTCTAGGGTATTTAATCATTTGATAGCAGGAAGAAATATGATTATCTTCAACCTTAATTATGTGAGCTTATGATGATTTGGAGTAAAAACTAGGAGAATATGTAACATTAAAAATGTGACATATTATAAAAATGATTGATGTAGAAAAGGGAAAAGACATTGATCTAAAACAGTGGTTCTCAACCTGTGGATTATGACCACTTGGGGGTTGTATATCAGATATCCTGCATATCAGATATTTGCATTATGATTGATAACAGTAGCAAAATTATACTTATGAAGTAGTAACAAAATAATACTATGTTTGGGGGTCACCACAACATGAGAAACTGTATTAAAAGGTCACAGCATTGGGAAGATTGAGAACCACTGATCTAAAAGAAGCAAGAAAGGAGATGTCTTAGTATTCTATTTCTGATCATGGCAATGCTTATAAAGAAAAATATATATCTGAGGTGGCAGCTCAAAGTTCAGAGTTTCAGTCCATTATTGTCACGGTGGGACATGGTGGCGTGCAGGCAGACATGGTACTGGAGCTGAGAGTCCTACATCTTGATATGCAGACAACAGGACGTGAACTGAGTGTCGTCACATTGAGTGAAGCTTGAGCAAAGGAGACCTCAAAGCCCATCCCTACAGTGATGCACTTCCTCCAGCAAGGCCACACCTACTCCAACAAAGCCACACCTCCGAACAGTGCCACTCCCTTTGGGGCCGTTTTCTTTCAAACCACCCCAGGAGATAAATGAGATAAAGATGAGAACTAAAATAAGACTCACATGAAAAATAGACATTAGTTGTTTAGTAATACAACATTCAACCTCATCCTACTTGCTGCAGAGCCAAATCAGTATCAGCTCATACGTAAAGTAAAAAATCTCAGACTAGACGGTTAACCCTTGTAATGCAGAGCAGCTCCAGCAATTGCCAGAATATTCCAGAAGCCACAGGAGATTGCAAGGATACTTGATTATTTGGAGTTGAGCCATTACTCCCATTAGCAAGAGGCTTTGTGTGCAGCTCAGTAACAGAGCAGCGCTATGTACTTGTGATGCCCCTGGATTTTTATCTGGGCACCAAATGAAGCGGGGAGGACAGGAAAGAAGGAAGGAAGGGAAAACATTCATGAGAAAGCATCCAAAAGGTTGGAAAGTTTTATTAGCTTCACAGACAGTTTTACCAAGCATTAACATCACCAAAAAAAATTACAGTAATGTATAAAATGTTTTAATTCATTTAATAAGGCTAGCATAGTGTTGACTTCAAAACCAGATGAGTACAATATAATAATTTTGATTTAAAATATATGAATGGAATATTAATATTAGTTTAAGTCCAATAATACTTAATACAAAATACACCATTATTTTTGTTTATATGAATAATGAATGTTTATTTTAAATGTTAAACATTCTTTTTTGTTGTTTCTGTTTTGTTTATTTTGAGACAGATTTTCTCTCTGTAACAGCCCTGGCTGTCTGGAACTTGCTTTGTAGACTAGGCTGTCCTGGAACTTACAGAGATTCACTGTAAGTGAATCTGCCTCCCGAGATCTGCCTCCCGAGAGCTGGAATTAAAGGCGTGTGTCACCATGCTCGGCTAAACATTCTTAATGTAATTCATGAGTAAAAATTGAAAGAGAAAAACGGCATAATTGATCCATATAGACAGAAGAATTGTGCAAAATTTTATTATTCTTTTTTGTAAAAGTTAAATTTTGAGAAATCAGTCTTAACCTGCGGAAAGACATTTGTACAAGCAAACCAAACACATGATGGTAGCATTTTTTTGTTATTATAATTAGTAGTAAAATACATCATTTATGTTTTCTTTCAAAATCATAAATTAGAATATCCACCATCTTTACTGTGTTTCCAAACATCTAGTGCTGAACATGAGGAAATAAATAAAAGGTTTAAGAACTGGAGAGGAAGTCATGCTTGCAGCACGAATCTTAAAAGGTCTTATTAATAAAAACAAACCTGGGAGCCAGGTATTGGGGTGAACGCTGAAAGATCAGAGAAGTTAGAACAAGCCACAGTTAACCTTAACTCATCAGCTTCTCAGCTGAGCCTGTTTCCTCATCCAGATTGATCTCAGCTGAACTGCTGCTAAAAGCCTTAAAGCTTAGAAGCCTCTAGTTCCTGGTCCTCATGTCTTATACATCTTTTTGCTTCCTGCCATCACTTCCTGGGATTAAAGGTGTGTGTCACCATGCCTGGCTGTTTCCAGTGTGGCTTTGGACTCACAGTGATCTGGATGGAACTCTGCCTCCAGAATGCTAGGATTAAAGGCGTGTGCTACCACTGCCTAAACTCTATGTTTATTATTATGGCTGTTCTATTCTCTGACCCCCAGATAAGTTTATTGGGGTGCACACTATATCAACCACATATGCTCATGCCACGCTTGTAAACCTGAGCATGGCAACCAAAGTCTATTAAAATGGTAAAGGAGTCCAGAAAGACTGTGAGGTAAAAATCTGCATTATAAAGTTATACTTCATTTGCAATGACCACCCACAAAGAATTCATACTATGAGAAAAAAAAACATAGCAACAAGATAGGTAGTGTCTAGAAATATAGCTAAGATCAAAAGGCTCTGTGTAAAGAATGCTGACGGCCTGACAGAAAATCAGCCAATAAGTGGGCATTTCAGCCACGTTCTTGGGTGAGGAGAGGAGATGATATAAGAATGATAAAGGTGAAGAATGGTTACTCTAGGGAATGATCTGGACGACAACAAAAAACACAACTAACCTTTTAAAAGAGTCCCAAAAACAAATCAAGATTTAAAATTGATTGTGTTTCCTCTTCTTAAATTATTTAGTCGCATTCAACCGCATCACAGTTTTCCTACCCTGCTGTTATCTCTGTGTTCTTTGCAGCTATTTTTACAGGCACCAAAGTGAGAATTGCTCTCACAGACCTTGGTGGTGAGAGGCAGAGATCCATCAGGATCCATGTGACTCACTGGTTGATGAGGTCATGCTGTGGGTAGTCTTGCATGCTCCTAACGCTTGCCAGAACTATCCCTGCAGTATTCTGCATTCTCCACTCAAAACAAACACAAAGAAAGAGCAAAATAAACAAAAAAAAACCCAATAGGGCTATGCTTTACAAGTTCACAAGTCATTTCAAATACATATACAGTGGGAAAAACAATATAAGCATCAACATAGTAGCTGCCAGCAGAGCCCATAATGCTTCCAAATGGAACAACACTGGCTCCATGTTTTCTGAACTCTTAGGGCTAAGTGCCTGGAATTCTTCCATGACATAGTAGGTTATTTCTTTAAAGGGTCATTCCCTTTCAATGTCAATTAACAGGCTAATCAAAAGAATTAATTGTCAGTTTAAGATGAATATAATCACTCAAAAGAAGACAGCAACAATCACATGAGTAAATTATATTCTATCTGCTCAAAATAAAAAAGCATTAGTAAAACCAAAGTGAAACTTCATTGACCTTAAGCAGGTGAAGTGGCTACCATAGAGCAATACACATCATGCTGCGTAGCTGTTCATTTTAATAGTGCTCTACAACATTTGGTATTAAGCAAGTATGTCTATATTTTGCATTTGGACCTGTGCTTTAATTTTTTAAACGCTATATACTATTTTGCATAAGGACAAACTTAAAGTTTTCTGATCCCAGCTTTGCTTGTCTGAACCAAAGAATCCCCTTTTTCCCAATACTTATTTCATTCCTCATGTTTAATAATTCGTTATTACTACTAGGATTTTTTTCTAGTGTTTTATTCAGGACAGGTGATCAAGATCTCCCCAGCCCTAAAAGAACACATTAAAATATTTGGGCCCACTCAAAACAAGGCACCAATTTCATGTCCTGAAACTCTCAGTTTTTTTTTTTCTTTTCAGAAAAATCACACTGTAGAACTGTTTCTAAGTCAGATAAGGATAGTACAATTCAGGCTAAGATGATATGTTATTGTTCCTGCTGGGACACAGGAAGGAAACATCCTGTAATTTACATACAGTCAGAAAAAAATAAATATCCCTGGAACAGAATTGCCAGAGTCTCTTCACCTCTTCTCAAAGATCTCCTAAGTTTACAGTGAATATGAAAGTTGTTAACAGTAAGTATGTTGAGCTTTTTGGTCTCAGCAAGTTATTCTAAAGCTTTGGAATGTGTCAGGTATAATGGCAACTGGGTCTTGCTGTATGAAGAACCAGCAGCCATCAACGTCTCAAATATATTTTACTAAGTAGATTTTTAACTAAGACATTTTTATTTGCATAAAATTCTTAGCATTGTGGAAAGAAGTGTGCTTCATGCAAAGCTTATACTGTAACTGTAAAGTGGGACCTCTCTTGATGAATCACGTTTGTGAATTGTAATTGGAAAAGAAAAGACCCTCAAAGCTACATATAAATTTACAGGTTGTCTTCTATCTCAAGGTAAGGAAGTATTACATCTAAAAATGAAACAAACAAACAAACAACAAAACCCCCATCTATTTGGAGGCATATACTTCTAGGCAAATGAAAGCAAAGTGCTTTCCCCTGTTTTTCTTTTTAAATATAACTCCTTGATTTCTATGGATAACTTAAGCATAAACAACTGGCTTGACTTTTGGGCAATATTTTGAAATTAAATGTGAAAAATACTAAAATCTTTATTATGGAGTTGGCTGGACTGTTGGCTCTAGGGTTAACAGCACTTGTTGCTCTTGCAGAGGACCTGGGTTCAATTCCCAGCATCTGCATGGCAGCTCACAGCCATCTGTAATGCCAGCCCCACAGGACTGGACTCTGGGGGCACTGGGCATGCAAGTGCCACACAGCAAAACACTCGTAAACATAAAATAATAAATAATCTAAGTATAAAATTCTTACTCTACATCAGTCATAGGAAAGAAGTATTCAATATTCCACAAGTAAGCCCAATATAATAGCTATAAATTTTGTTGATATTTTCTATAAAATCAAGGAAATTCCAATTCTGTTCATTTTATCTAAAAGAATTTTTTTTCCTAAGGAGCAATGTGGGTTTTTTTTTTTTAATCAAAAAATCTTCGCGTAAGTCAATACAAACTTGCAGATTTTCCTCTTCAGCCTTCTAAGTTGGTGGGCTATGATGATCTGCAAGTATTACACCATCTTTGCTCACTGACAATCAGCCATGCGTGCTGTGTTGTATACGCCTCTATTTAATGGCTTTTGTCTACAAGAACTCTGATAGCAAATGAGGCCAACTCTCAGTGCACAGCACTTCACCGTAACTGTTTTTGGAGAGAGGACCTCATGCAATCCATTAAACAAGAGTCATCACCCTCTCCTGCTTTCCACAGGCCTCTACCATGTAAGAGAAAGCTTAGAGAAATGAAAGAAACACGCAGAAACCTATTTAGCTGCTCTACATAGACACAAGGCAGAATTGATGCTGCTGGCCGAGAGGCACAAAATCTTCCTCTGTGCATTGTCCTTGTGGACAAGAAATGTTACAGAAGATAATTTCAATATACAATTTTTTTTAACTTTTATGTGCTTACAGAGAATCATATAAAAATCAAATTAAGAAAAAAACTCTTAAAATATTTTAAATTTCATGAAAACTATGAAGTGCTTAAGAATTAATTGAGAGGAACACCGACTTGCATCTTGTAAGACCTTTCTGAAAGAAACAACAATGACTGGAGTATGTGGAAAGGTATCCCCATTTTGGAACCGTCAGGAGCATTAAGAACATTGTGATACTGTTTCTAATTAGGCTGTAAATACTCAAATTAATTGCTATGAAAGTCCCAACTGCTTCTTTTTTTCTGAAATAAATGAATTTAACCTTGAGTTTATATAAAAAAATGTTAGTTACTTGGATAACGAAAATAATATTGAAAGAAAATAAAATAAGAATATTTACCTATCCTAACTTCAAAACTTACTACAAAGCTATAGTAACCAGGCATTAGAAATAACTCAGTGGCATAGAATTGAACATTGAAGTCATAGCATTATCTTTATGGTGAATTGATTTTCAACAAAGTGATAAGGTAATTTAAATGTAAACAAAGATCTTTCCAATAAATAGTGCTGATAATTTATTTCCCATGTGTAGTAAGATGAATTTAGAATACTACCTCAAACCAGAGCAAAATTTTAACTCTAAATGAGTCCTAGGATTAGGTGTAAGAGAAAAATTAAAACCTTTGAAACTATTTAAAGTGACATAGGTATTTGTAATACACCACCACACACTGGTGTCTTAGATTTGACACCATCCAAAATGAAAATAACCCAGAAAGTCATTGGATTTCATCAAAATTAAAAAATATGTACACCTCAGAGGGTACTATCAAGAAAAAGACAATACAAATCAAAGAATGAGAGAAAATATTTACAAATATCAGATAATATATCCATTAAGAAACTTATACTTAAAAAATATGTTTTCACTCAAATTTTTCAAAGATACCCTTATTTAAAAGCATGAGCAAAAAAAAAAAAAACAAACTTGAGCAGCATAGCAGAGTAGCAATGATGAAACATATAGAAATATGTTCAGGGTTATTAGTGTTATGAAAATGAAATTATCCCCAATAAACTTTTACTTCACACACACGGGGATGAAGAACGGAAAAAGGAGATGTGTGCAATTTCGAACTACTTTACATCCTTGGGAGGATTATAAAATAGTATGGCCATTTTATAAGACTTTTCATTATCTCTAGAAAATGGGAAATACAGAGTTAATGGACTTGCTAGAATTCTTCATGAAACATTCATACTATATTATGCAGATAGCATTTTTCATAAAAGCCAGGAAATCAAAACAACTCAAGTGTTTCAAACGCTTAAGGCATTAACAAAATGTATCATTTCCATGCAAGGGAATATTATTCAACAATAAAAATGAAGTAAGGTAAGAACTTTTATACAGATATTGAAAACATCACAGTAAGTGAAAAAAGTCACTTTCAAAGGCCATACATGATTTATTTAATGTATTATGGGTTTTGTTAAGAAAAATACAAATCATATAGACAGAAAGAAAATAAGTAGTTATCAAATGGTAGGGGAGGTACGCTCATGGTAATTATGCTGTACATATTTATATGCTGCATACATACATATATATATATATATACAAATGTAGGCTTATACACACAAATATCTGTCTACATGTATATTATATATAGCCAGCATAATTACTTTAGAACATTTTATCACACAAACATATATTCTATACATATGCATATATATGTGTGAACATATGTGTGTATACATATATATATATATGTATGTTTGTTAGTGTGATAAAATGTTCTAAATTTAGTTAATGCCAATTGGTTATATGACTCTGGGAATATAAAATATCCTACTGAGTTATACAATATTCAAGAATAATTTATGGTATGTGAAATATAACCAATATGTTTTATTATAAAATCAGTTATGACAGGAAGAGATGAAATTTTAGTTGGAGACATGGAATATTAATATAATAAGAAGAAAATGAAACTTCAAAGGAGAAAACTACAGAGGTTGAAATTTAAAGTACTCTTGATGGTACTAACAGATTTGCTTTGGGAAATAAATGAGCATACTCTAACAAGAATTATACACATTAATGTATTCAGAGGAAACATCCTGAAAATACGAATACAGTATTAGAAATCTCAGAGATAAGTCCACTCATTGCAGTACACATGTAATTGGAGTCCTACTTCATTCTGCAAAGCTGGTTGGTAGAAATTGAAAGCTAAGACTGACACATTCCCAAATAATTAAAATTAGAAAAAATAAATATGTTTTTTATGTATGTGCAGATACTTGTGTGCATGTTCAAGTGTTGCTGGCATGGGTGCACATTATTTCAGTCCAGAAAAAGACAAAACAAAACAAAACAAAATAAAACAGAAAACAATGGAAAAGTGTAATATAGAACGTCAAAAACCAGTCATTATTTCCCCCCAAATAGAGCAGTTTCCCTACTAAGAGTATTTGACTGTTTAAAACAAAACTAATAAAACAATATTTGGAGTAAAACAATGTTTGTAGTATATGTGAAGTCACATGTGTAACATAATAAGTAAAAGTAACATCAAGGGTCAAGCTGGGTCAGGGAGTGAAATAATAGGACATGGTTTTAAATATTATACTTTGTGGATGGTACAGAAAAATCACCTGCAAAAAAGGCTACAATAACAAGTTGTTTGCTGGAAACACACAGCAAAAGGCATAAACTAGTGCCAGTCACTGCGGGCATAAGTATGGAGCATGTTCTGGAAGGCCTTTACGTTATTTTCCAGAGAGCCCAGCACATCTATGGCATTGCTGCTCTAATCCCAGGATCTAGGAAATGGGAGCAGCCTAGATGGTTATCCACTGACGAATAGTTAATCCAAGTGTGTTACGTCTACACAGCGGGATTTCATTCTCCTTTAAAGAAATATGGAATTGGAAGAATAATACATGGAACTGAAAACATTATACTGAGTGAGATTACCCAGGCTGGGAAGGACACATGCACTCTCTCATATGTGGATACCCGGCTTTGACTTTTTAGTTTAGTTCATTTACTCCAGAGTTCCTGTAGGGGGTCTGCCTCTACTTTTCCCCCCAGGATACTCTTAAGCAGGGGAAGTGAGAAATATTTCAGCAGGGAGAAGTGAGAAATATTTAGATAGAAATACAGAGGGAGGGAGACAGATAGAAACAGAAGATAGCCTTGGGAAGGCCTGGGTCAAAATCCACCAGCCCCTTCTGTCTCTTCTAAAGGGCTTTTTATAGGACTGCCAAAGGGTGGAGCAAAAGACCCCCAACCCCAGCACAGCCAAGTGCAAACGATCCCAAACACCTGGTAACCATGCACGTGGTCAAGCCATCCCCTAATGCAGCCCTCCTGGGTAAAGCAAGCTCGGATCTCACTGGGAAACCTCTGTGGGCTCCCACAAGTTCCTGGGGATCTAGGAAACCAGAAAGAGGGCACTGAGAATGGGCTGCCTTAAGGAAGAGGGGCTAGTCGAATACAAGTGAAAGGACAGTGGAGAGGGAGAACTGTGGGGATAGAAAGGTCTAAGCAGAGAATGGAGGATCAGGGAAACAAGGGAATGGAGAGTCAACCAAAATGGAAGGTTTTGAAAACCCCATAATGGAAGCTTACTGTTTTGTAACCCCATTAAGAATATCAAACGGAGATTGAGCAGAGCCATCCTGCATAGTTAGATGGTGCTGTTCCTAGAAGCAGGGGCTACTTAGCAAAAATTCCCAGTGCCAAGCATGGCACCATATATCTTGGAAGAAAGATATACAGATAACAATCCAGGAATTCTGCTCCTGCTAGCTAACTCTCAAATTCTAGATGCAAGCTGCTGATGGAGAAAAAGCATCAACAGTAGTAGACAACTATGACACCCTGAAAACTTCCACAACAATCTTATAGGCAAAGTGTGCCCACCTATGACTGCTATGGGGGCAACCAACCACCCTCTGGTTGGATTTGAGGGCTGCTCCACATGAGGGAATCCATGCCTTGCATTGTAAGCCTTGTCAAAAAACCCATTCCTGTGAAGGTCATAGGTTAAGTGGGGGCACAGAGACCTTGATACTGTTGTTTAACTAAAGTCGGCATAGCATCAAGCTGCTTTCTAAATATCTGGGTTCACATCAGTAGACAGATGCCAGTCTGGGTCTTACTTAGAGAAGCTGCTCTTTGCAGTCAACTGCAGTGAGTGCAGAAACTCATAGCGATTCAAGATGCTGAGAGTAAGAAACGGCTGAAGGCACAGTCCCAAACAAGATATTTGTATCATCCCTTCTAAGGCTTAGGAACATTACAGAAGAGAGTGCAGACAAATGACAGGGAAACGCCAACCTCTAGACATGACATAACAATTGTAACCGTGAGCTCAGTACAATTGCTGACACTTGCACTGGGCTTGTGAATACACAAGACTGGCTTTCTCAAGACTCAAGGGTAGAGTGTGGCTCGCAGGCCCTATGCCTGCCTTCCACTGTATTGGCTTTTGATAGATTCCAGGAGAGGAAGAGTCCTTGTCTTCAACTATTCAGCCACTGCTCAGCCTACCAGGCTCCAATGGATAGCACCAAACCCACAGTCACACAGACAACCCTGTTTAAACTCGACATCACAAAGCAAGACAAGTAAGAATGGGAGAAAAGGATTGTAGGAAGGCAGGAGGGAATTTCTATTTCCCCGAAGACAATAGTGTAGTGATAATAATAATAATAATAATAATAATAATAATAATAATAAAAAGACAACCACTTAGAAGAAATGATTTGTAAAACATGGAGCATAAAATGGATTTTAAAGTAAAATATATGAAGCCATTTTACGATTCAACCATAAAACAGATAACTAGAAAGAAATCAAAAGATTATAGCAGACACTTTACATAATAAAATATGCAGGCCATAACTTAGCAAATAAAATACACACAATATTATTAATTGTCAGGGAAATGTACATTAAAAATGTACATTAAAAATCCAATGAAGTACCCCAGTGTACCCACTCAAATAATTAATTAGAAATAATGTCTTGAAGTAGCATTGGGAATTGAAACTAGTAAGCGATAGCTTTTCCATGTGATGACGTATGATAAAAATGGCACAGTCACCATGGAAATACATTTGTTATTTTCTTAGTTTCCATACCTTTACCACAGGGTCCATACATTCCTATCCTATATATTTTTTCAAGAGCAAAACATAACAAATCTCTCATCTCCACAATCACCGAGATGCAAATATTTGCAGTGGTTCCTCTTCCCAATTGTCAGAAATTGGAAAGCTGTCTGACAGCCCTCTGCTAGGCAACGAGCAATAAACTGTGGTACAGCTATAAAAATGAACACCAACAAGCAGTAAAATTGAATGAATAATTGATATAACCACAGGCATGAATGCCAATCGGATTACATGCTTAATGAAAAAGTAAGACTCCAAGACTGCATAATGTTTGATTATACTTATGTGTTGTTCTAGTCTCATTTGTGGTTATGATGAAACACCTTAACCAGAAGCACTGAAGGAGAGAAAGGGGCTTGCTTTAGCTTGCAACACCAGGTCACAGCCCATCATTGAGGGAAATCAAGGCAGGAGCTGAAGGCAGACTTGCTTGCAATTCATACGGCATTATCTCTGTGGTGCTTTGAATGAGAATTACTCTGATAGGTTCACAGGTTTGGATACTTTGTCTGCAGGTGGTGGAACTCCTTGGGAAGGATTACAAGGTGTGGCCTTGGTGGAGGAGGTGTGTCACTAGGGGTGGGCTTTGAGGTTTCAAAAGACTCTTGACATTTTCAGTGTGTTCTTTGTCTATTGCTTGCCCTTTGAGGTGCGAGCTTTTAGCTGTTCCTGTCCCCCATACCTTTGCTCTGCCATTATGAACTCTTAACCTTCTGGAATGATTAGTTCAATTAAATGCATTTATTGAAAGTTGTCTTGCTTGTGGGGTTTTATCAGAGCAATGGAAAAGTAACTAATACAACCTCCTAACAAGGAACTGACTTCTCAGCCAAAGAAGTATGACAGAACCGTGGAGGATGTCACTTGCTGGCTGCCAGACAGGGTTACACTCAGCCAACTTTGTTGTAGAGTTCAGGACCACCTGTCTAGGGATTGGTGCCACCCGCAGTGGAATGATTCCCGTTATATCAAGTCACAATAAAGATGTTCTCCTATAGACACCTCAGGAGAATCTCATCTAGGCAATTCCTCAGTTGAGATTCTTTTCCCAGATAAGTCAAAATTGTGCTAAACTGATAGTTAAAACTAACTGTAACATGTCCCATTCTGAAAAATACAGAATTACAGACAGAAGCAGATATAAACAGTGGCCAGGATCTGAGGGTAGAGAGAAGTGCTTACCACATAGCCGTACAGGGGAACTGGAGGAGATCAATATGTTGTTCTATATCTTCATTCTAGTGGTACATATCAGACTGTATATAGTTTTCAGAATTTGCAGAACTTATTATAAAAAGTGAATTTTTTCTAATACATGAAAAACATATATTAAAGATAAGCTGAAAAGTTAACTCCCTAAGTCACATCTGGATCACTCTGTGTGTGACTTTTATACATCCATAGCTCCTTGGTCCATAAGCCATGGTTATGTGGAAAGCTGTGGATTCTCTCTTTATAATTGGCCTACTGCAGGGCGTGAGTAAATGGTCTGACCGCAGTACACCCGTGGGTCTCGTCTTCTGCGGATCTCAGTGCTGCAGTTTTGTCTTGAGGCACCACTGCAGACTTTGTGCAGAGATGCACTGGGTCGTGTTCTTGAGATGGTGCTGTGCACTTCTGTTTGGTTTCTAAGAAAAATCTTTTGAAGCTGCCTTAGCCCAGGGACTTCCTGTTCTGTGACTTTCTCTTCCCTTCCTTTTCCTCACCCCTCAGCAGTTTGCAGAAATTCATTAAAAAAAAATCACCTCTCTTCACTGCTTATATATAGTTTCCTCTCAAGCAGCATTCTATAACATTTGGGGAAAGGGCTCACTCCATTTCAGGATTGTTTATATGGATTTGCTTTTTCTTAAATCTTTATTTTTTAAAGATCCCTCAGATTAATTTCATGTTTAGCACATTTCCCATTGCTTATTTGTATTCTTTTTTGTGAATAATAACATAGAATTTTTTATTCCCAGAGATTAAGCTAAACATGTAAAAATCATTTAAATAGTTTCCCCCTTTATTACTGATTTCTTTTTGTTTTACTCATTTTCTACTCTTTTCAATTTCTAGTATTTACCTTTACACAGCCTACTTTCTTATTCTTTCAAACCCAAAGGTAGTCTTCTTATATCTTTATAATCTCTCGGACACCAGTAGTTTGCACTTCTATATTTTTAGTCGCGTCCTTTTTCTTTTTTGAAATGGGGTCTCATTTCGATCAGGCCAGGGTCAGACTTGCTATAGAGGAGACTGACTTTGAACCATGGATCCTCCTTCCCCCACCTCACAAGTGCTGATGTTAACAGGTGCGACTCTTCACACAGTCCTTCATCTCCTTTTCTATTCTACAAACATCTTGTCTCAGATGCCCACCTGTTTGGCTCTTACCTCACTAAACACGAAAAAGCTTAATAATCATTATCACAAAGGGTGAGGAACATCAGAACACAAAGGTTGTGATCTCAGCAGAGAAAAATCCTTCAGTGACTAACACATCTATGCCTTAACGTCCAGCAGTGATGCTGCTTCACACAGGGACCACAGAGAACACACTCTAGGGGCACAGGCTAGCAGAGAAAGTCCTAATGTTCTGGATATTCTTTAAATAATTTATTTATTTTATTTTATGGACATTGGTGTTTTATTTTGCATGCATATCTGTATGAGGACATCAGATCCCTGGAACAGGAATTACAGACAGCTGTGAGCTGCCATGTGGGTACTGGGAATTGAACCCGGGTCCTCCAGAAGAACAGCCAGTCTCTTAACCACTGAACCATCTCTCCAGCTCCCAAGGTTCCAGATTTTGATGGAAGTTTTAATTGCTCATGTGATGTCATGTAGGGAAGAGATCTTTACTTCTTTCTTCTGGTGGAGACTTATAATCATTTGCTGTCTTCTCACTCCCAGACCTGAGGACCAGATTATCCACTTTTTAAAGTGTCATACAAAACCCCACACTATTTGAGATAACAATAAAAATCAATATTGCCTCTGCCAAAGCTGTAATTTTTTCATATATGAAAACTCTGTTTTCATCTTGAAAAAGATTTCTTTGTAAAACAATTATTAAGTCTTTGAGAATTTCATAAAATGTATTCTGAACATATTCATTCCATCCCCCAGCTCTCTGAATCACCACCATCTCTATCCTCCTCTCTCTTCATCCCCACCTATGAAATGTCCTTTTTTTTTTTTTTTTTTCTGAGACAGGGTTTCTCTGGGTAGCCTTGGCTGTCCTGGAACTCGATCTGTAGACCAGGCTGCCGACTTTGAATTTTGCTCTTTGTTTCTTTTTTGAGTGGCCATCCAGCCTGTCCTCCACCTTGTGGATCTCAGTGCTTTCTTTGCGCGACGCTTGTCCTTCATACTGGCTTCATGATTTGCTAGTGTACAGCTCAGAAGGAGCCAGGTGGCCCCAATTTGCCTTGTTTGACATATCCCCAACCCCTTCATTAGTTGAAATCCTGGTTATCACAGGAGTCATATCAGGAAGTGGGAGCCTTTGGAAGTGATTACATTCTGAAAGTGAAGCCCTTACTCATGGGATTAGTGTCCTTTGGAGGCTGAAGACAGACCACTCACCCTTCCAAATAAAGCAAATCCTCACCTGCAATGGAATCTTCCCTTTCTGCTGAACTTCACAGAACTGAAAGGAAAAATAAGTATTTTGCCTATAAATCACCCAGTCTTTGGTCCTCTGTTATAGCAACCATTTCAGCCTGGGACACTGCTGGACTTTGCAGTCTATTGAGGCAGGTGCTCACTGGAAAAATCCATTATTCTGTGAGATCAGGAAAATTGCACACAGAATTTTAAAGACGATTATACCCAGAAGCTTTATTTAACATACTTTTAAATTTTGGATTTATGGCGACCATTGGAAGCAGATTGTTTTTGATTTCTGTTTTTCGGACACAAAAAAGAACAATGTATGTTTTATTAATAATGTTATTATGAATTCTAGTGTTGTTTATGGCACTAAGGCCAGTAGCTGCAGCAGCTTCAACCTCTATTACTTCTGATCTAAGCTCTCTCATTCCTTTCCCTTCTTCATCTTTTGACTAGGTGCTGAAGAGATGGACCTTGAAAGTGTGGCTAGTGACTCAGCAACCAGAATATAGTTGAGGACTAGTAAAATTTGTCATCTTAATCTTTTAAGACATGCCTTAGTTGATGTGCCAGAGCCTGTGGCCAAGGCAGTCTATGTGGAGTCCCTTACGAAGAAAAGGGACACTGCTTCGTAAAGAGCTTCTAGCAAGCTGTCTCCTCCCAAGCTCCCTGGGTTTGTTTTTGTTGTTGTTGTTGTTGTTGTTGTTGTTTGTCTGTGTTTGTTTGCATTTCCTACTCAGGTGTAGGGAATTATTTCAACACTGTCCAGCTTGCTCAAGCAGTCCTGTTCTCTCCCTAAGACATACAATTTCCCTGGAAAATAGTTTTCTACCCAGTGGGTGGGTAGGTCTGGGACTGGTACCTCCAACAGTGGAATCGGAGCCTAGCAAGGATCATTTTATGTTCTTGAAGCACCCTAGATACGTAGTTATAAATGGATCGGTTCTGCACTGCTAAGAGTCAAATATCTGCCGAATGTCTCCCCGCCAGAGCTGCCAGTCCTTGGCAAGCAAGTGGTATGTTTGCACTGCCAGGGAACTTTCATCCGCTCTCATTCTTTGTAGCTTCGTCTTCTTTCGCATCTCTCCTGATCCCTGCCCTCCTTCCCCTTAATTCTCTCCCTCTTGTCTGTCTTTATATGTTGGGAGCATAGAGTTTCTCTTGCCAAGTGATAACTTTGGGACAAATGCACAGAAGGATGGCATCAGCTCAGTGAAGGTAATACGTCCATTCTTTCTCCAGACCTGGCCGTGCACCCAATTGCCTGGACACACATGGTACTGCATGCTTCACATCAGTTTTATAGTGAGGTCACATCCTGTGAAGACATGCTAGAGCAGGGCATTTCTCTTCTGCAGCCTCTTGTTGAGTAGAGAACTTTGAGAAGTCCTTAGGGATCTACAGAGCCTGGTATTTACATTGCCAGTGTGCCGGAAAGATTTCCTACAGTTATGATTGCCTTGTCAGGCCCTGCTTTCTGCCCTGGCTCAGGGGTAGTCTAGCTAACACAGGAGATCAGTCAACATAATGAATCACAGAAGCACCTTAACCTTAGGTGAACTCACATTCATGTTGGTTAAATGTCAGGGAGCCAATTAGAATGAGAAATCATCAAAGGCATACCTGAGCTCTAAACTTGTGGGCTTTATTTAAAAGCATCCTAATAAGCACCACCTCCTGTGGTTCCAGAATGTACAGATTTGGACTAAATTTACTGCTGATGAGGTTGTTTGGGGGAGCTCAAAGACAATCTTTGTGAGTCATAGCATCTAATCCAGTGGTACCCTAAATTTATACCCTGGCAGTTTCTCAACATGAGAAGGCCATAAACCACAGGAACCAGGCAAACCTCAAGCTTATAGCAACAGGAAACATTTACTCTGCAAGTGAAAAACATCCTTGTTCTCAAGGGGACTGCTGTTGACGTCAACGCTTCTTTCACATTCTATACTCTAGGTGGGAGAGACCCAAGTCCTGGGTGCCTCACATTGGTAATTTCAGGCACGATGGTGCAGCTTACAGACATCTATGGTTCTGCAATACAGCTGACCTGCTTTAGGAACAGAGATGAGTAACAGAGATGAGTATTTATGATCTTGTAAAATAAAGTTGGAGGCATGAGGCTATCGATTCAAAATGTTAAGCTGACAATAATGTGTGTGAGTTTGAAAATAGAAAGAGAGGTGTAAGCTGAGGTTATATCTTATCATTTGTTTATTATTAAATACATTTTGAATTCCTAATGGAAATCATCCTAATGTGAGGGTACTGACAAGGGCATAATTCAATTAGAAGAGACTTGTTGGGGAAAGTGAAAAATGGTAATACAGACTTGAAGGCAATTACAGCCCAAGATAGGGTTGTCTAAAGAGAAACGTAGGGAAAAATGTGGAATGAACTGCTGAGAGTCACCAGTGTGTATATACATGTGTCCATATATGCATGTATATATATTTACGTGCACATACATGCCGTCCAGGCTCTGAAGCCTCAACAAGAGCAGAAGGAAGCTATTAGTGAAAAGAGGAAGAAGGTTTCCATCATGTGAGAGATGAAATATTATATTTTGAGGCATATCATAGAAAGCTCTGAAAAGAAGGTTTTCCTTTTTCAAGAGTTTGAAAGTAATGAATAAGTGAAAGGATACTGTTGAGTACAGAATTACAGGTCAGGAAACAGTGATAAGGCATTGACAAGGGGTCCTGGATATAAACAAGGAGGGTCAATGCCAATGTCAAGGCCAGTTTGAACAGAGCATTACTGTCTTTAGTTTCCTGTTATGAGGCATACTGGAGGCAGTTGGAAGGAGGATCATTTCCTTTTTATCTGGTTTCAGAGGTATCAATCTGTGGTTGTCTGGCCCATCGTTTCTGTGATGAGGTAAAGACTCATAGGATGTTCACAGAGCAGAACTGGTCACCTCATGGCAGCCAGATAGTAGAAGGCACAGCAGATTGGGAGGACCAATAAAGAAAGACTTATGGCCTACTTCTTCCCACAGGCCTCATCTCCCAAGTCTCTACTA
>CABHPR010130063.1:0-41610 GCA_902168415.1 Peromyscus melanophrys | reverse complement strand
TTCCTTGATGGGTAACCCCATAGAAAAATACCCAACTCTATTCTAGGATCTCAAGGTCAATATACCCAGCTAACTCAGCTTCTGTTAAACTACCTACTTGTACAAATCTCCTCCTCCAGCTAACTGCTTATTTTGGCTTCTGTTAAACTGCTTGCTTGGACAAAACCTTCCCCGGCAGCTACCAAGTAAGATAACAGGATGTGGTATTTGTCTTTAAAAACCCCTTACTCTAAACACTCAGTACTATACTTGGGTCCTTAATACCTGGGGTATAGTTCCAGCTGGAATAAAGACTTTCAGTTGTCTATAAACTATGTCTGAGTGGTCATCTCTGGCAGACTCTCTATAACACAGGTAAACAACAAACATAAATAGATAGAAATTTCAATAAAAATCAGGAGAATCTGTGGTTGGTATGTAAAATGAATAGAAAATCTCTTAATAATAATAATAATAATATGTAAAATGAATAGAAAAATCTCTTAATAATAATAATAATCAAATGAAAACACTAAGAATAAAAACAGTATCAGAGGTGAAGAGCTCCCTCAATAGGCTGATGAGCAAACTGGATACACAAGCAGACTTGTAAAAGAGCCTAAAGGTGGATAAGTATACAAAGTGAAATACAAAATAACAAAGAGGAAAAGCAATAAAGCAAAGCCATAGGATGGCATAACATGCATATAACTGGAGTGAGGATGGAGGAAGGAAGAGAAGAACAGAAACAGACAGGGAGACAAGATGGGCAGAATAAACACTCAAGGAAATAACAGCTGGGAAGTTTTCAATCAAGGAGAGTCAACAATCTGCAGATCCAAGAAGCTCAGAAAACCCAAACCAGAATACATGAATGAAAAAACATTCTTAGATACATTATGCTCAAACTATACAATGTGAAAAATATAAGGGATGGGAAGGTAGAGAAGAGGAAGGAGTGAGAGTTTTTGAAAGACTATGGATGTTAGAAAAATTCATATGGAAACATACTTTCATAAGCTTCACACACACATGCATATACACACATGCATGCACACACATGCACACACACACTCATAAAAAGTGTTCAATTGTAGTTAACGTACACAGGGGATAATATCCCTCCACCTGGAAGCCATGGGTTGTCAAAAAAAAAAAACCTCAGTGCTACGTGTGGGATAACTCCTCTCCAGTGGTAGGTCAGAGGTGTCATAGAAACTCCTGAAACAATAAAGGCTATTACCATGGCTGTTGGTTGCCCAATGGAAATGAATGAGAGGACCCAATAGCTGAAGACGTCACACACTGTAGTCACAGGATATGGAGGAATCAAGTTAGTAGTGACCAGGAAGCTGGCTCCCTGCTGGTTAGCTTCCATAGTACCAGAAGGTGCTGCTGGGGGAAAATAGTCTGTGAACTGTGAGAACTGCAATAGGGATGAATGTGGCAAGACAAGCCCGTGGGTGAAATAATGGCTTGAATGAATGCTATGAGAGATAACCAGCTTCTTTCTGATGGGATTTAAGGCTCAATCCACAGGAGGAAATCCACACCAGCTACTGTAAGTCTGATGAAGAACCTATGCTTCAAGCGCTCACATGCCCCAGAGATGAATCTTCTACTGCTATTATGCTCAGCGGACTTCCCTTTAATTCATATCTCTATACCCAAAGGTAAGCACAGCTCTCAGACCACATCAGAGAAGTTTCTTTGTTTAGTAGACAGTGTTTAATGCAGAAACTCACAACTGCTTGAAGTTCAGAGAATAAGTGTCTGTGAGGTTCTGAGTCACAAACGGGGCATCTATATCACACCAGCCTCCCTCCAAGGCTCAGGGATCATTGTGTATGGGATGTATGTATGAATGTTTGCAAGAGCAAGAAGCCAGGGAAGACTGGAGAAAAACCATGTCTTCTGACATGACAGACCTATGGCACTCATGAACTCACAGCAGCTGTGGTTGCCTCTACTAGACTTGTACAAGATAAAGCCAGTAAACATTCCGGCATGGAAAGGAGAGGGGCTCACAAGCCCCAAACCCTAGCTTAGGAACTACTGTTGGCTTCTGGGGTAAGGAAAGTCAGTTTTCTTTATACCTGTGGCCCCTAGAAGGTTGACCATGTTTCAGTGGATGGCCCCATACCCATTATGTATGTGGACACAAATTAAACTAAGTAGCTTTTGAATTTTAAAAGACATGACATTTGGAAGGGGTGGGAGGTATATAAGGGGGAAGATGAGGCATGAATATAAAAACAAACTGAAGAAAAAATTCCTGAAGAAAATAAATATTTACATGCAAAGGAGAAAGAAAGGTAAGAATTTTAGCCACCTTCTCATCAAAAATTAACCAAGCTTAAAGAAAATGGAGAAATAGTTTCAATGTTTAAAAAAAAAGTCAGTCAAACCGAAATTCTACTCCCAGTGAAAATAGATGGGAGAAGAACAGGGAATTTGTCTGCCAGCTCTCTGTCTCCCGATTCTTGTACAGAGAAAGGCACAACAAATAATTTTTAGGCAAACAAAAAAATGAAAGAATTTTTGTCAGCAATATTGAAGAAATTCTTTTAAGAAAAAAAGTAAATTACAAGATGTGAACTGAGTATGACCAAGGAAAAAAGAAACATGGCTGAACTAATAAAAAGAAAGTTAAATATAGTGGATATCATCTTAAAATCCATAAGTTTAAAGGATAACCAAATATCTAAAGCAAAAAATCTTACACTGCTGTGGGACTTATAAGTAGAAACAGAACTGATGATGACAATAACTGTATAAATGACATAATGCTTGAATATAGTATGTATACACACACAAGTTCAATACACACCCACACACACACACACACACACTTCAACAGAAGATTTATGCAAGACTGAGAATCGTATAATGTCCTAAATGTCAAGGATGTGGTTGAAAATCACTCCTCTTGACTTGAACCCAGAAAAATCTCAACTAAATGAGAAAAAGAAAATTAACATATGCCAGCGTTGACACAACACAGATGTTGAGACGGTGCAACGCGGGGTTTGCCCAGGCATCATAAACTACTTCAACAGGCAATTAGAAAACTACAAAGTCTCTGCAAAGAAATAGAAGGAAAACAAAGGAAGAAAGAAGAAGAGACAAAAGGAAACTCTAGAACTAAAATATATGACTGGAATTACAAACTATGCATTGGTCCAGTAAGAAAGTGGGGAGGACAGAAGAAGGGATCGTAAAAATTAATGACAGATCAGCTGCCCAATTCTAACAGCAGAGAGAAAACTTTGGCTTAAAAACAACAACAACAACAGAGCCTTAGGGATTTGTGGTATTGCCAATATGCCAACAAAAGACCTAGAATTTCTGTCATGATTATTCCAGAAGAAGAGGAATTTAAAAAAAGATGGTAGGGATGAAAAAGGATTCAAGCAAGTAAAATACTAATAGTTTCCCAGATTAGGCAAAGATATAAACCTAAAAATTCAAAATCCTTGGTGAACACAAAACAATAGAATCCCCAACAAACTGGTATCAACAGGCTGCATAATGGACCTTGTAGAAGCTGGAAGAGACAAGTAAAATCACCTGTAAAAGAAACAGTTCCCCCAGCACACATCTCCCATCAGAAACCAGGGGCGAGAAGCACTTAAAAACAAACAAACAAACAAACAAATAAATAAATAAAGTCAATCCCGAGTCATATAGCCAAGAAAACTAACTTTCAAAAATGCAGAGGAACTCAACACCTTTTCAAACAAAGAAGACAAGAGGGGAATGGTTAATGGGAGTTCTTGAAACTGAAAGGGAATCACAAAAGGGTTCTTTAGGGTGTTTGGGGGAATGCTGGAAAGGATGAATGAATGCAGAAAAAGCAAAAATACCTGTAAATGGCTTTCTTCCTTTTCTGACTGACAGTTTGATTTGGAAACAGAATTCAGCATTTTCTGATGTGTTCAGTGTAGGGGAAAGACATAGTTAGGTCAATCCTACTCTAAGTGAAGGACCTCAAAGAGCTTAGCAGAAAGGAGAGTCATTACACATCTTTCATGCTGGTGAAATGTCAACACTGATATGGTCTGTTTAGCTATAATACTGACATGTTGGAGAGTTCTCTGCTTGTACAGCATGCCTAGAAGAACCACCAAACTCTATACAAGGAGGTACCCTTTAAAAACCATTGATAAGTGAAAGTAGAATTCTAAAAACTTTCAAATAAACCACAGGTAGGCAATTATAAAAAACGGAAGAGGAGACAGAAAACAAAAAATAAAGTGGCGGACGTAAGCCTTACCATACCAACAGTTAAAATAAAGGTAGGCATTTCAACTGATTGACAGAGACTAGGTGAATAATCAATACATTAACTGTCATTTGTCTCTTATCCCTTGCATTTAACAAGAGGTTGGAGAGTAGGTGTATTTTTACTTATACAGCACCAGATATAACTATAAAAACTTTCTTTGTATATAGGAAAGGTTTGTTGTTCTCTTTCTCTTTGGGTTAGTCATAGCCGAATGAACAACAGTTTGGTTCTTCCAGAATGTCTGACCATAAAGAAAGATGAAAAAAACTGTGATCTGCTTTCTACTTGGTGATTAGTTCAGACATCTAATAAGTGATCAGCTCCTCAGTGTCCCATCTGTTCCACACCTTGCAGGGATAAGATGAGTGTGACGGGTTCAAGAGCCCCCTCTTCACAGTGACAAAGTGAGCACTGATGGAGGGTAAGGAATTGTTCCTGTGACAGTGTTGGCTTCCATCTGGGGATCAGATGTTCTGGATATTCTTTCTCTCACAGTCAGTGTTTCAGCATGATATTCCTTTCTATTTCTCACCTAGATGTGGAAGCAAAAGAGAAGTCTCCTTAAAGATGGTAGTCAAATCTCACCATTAATGCCCTTGGGTAGATTTTGCAATTGGTTCAAAATGTGATATTTTTCCCCCTAGAGCCTAATGCTGCCTAAAATGTAAAGGGTTTTGAATAAATGGCAGACTTGCCATGGCTAGTTCAATGTGTGTGGAATAAACTGTTGGCCAGACAGAACGATGAGACAAGGAGGGTACAGAAGAGCAGGAGAGGCTTTCTCAGGATAACACAGGAGTTCCTGGCTTGGGATGGTGACAAGCAGGTGCCTAGAGCTAATTGCTTCAAGAACAGAATGAAGATCAGCAACAGAATACATTAGTAATAATTTCATATACCTGTAATGCATTAGAATACATCAGTATAACTTCATATGTCTGTAACAAGTAAAAAAGTAACAAGACATCAGGATTAATCAGCTCAGACTCACTGTGAGAAAAATCCCTGAGATAAATATGCAAAGAAGAAAAACTGAATTGAGCTTAAAAGTTTCAGAGGCTTCCATCCATGATCAGTTGGTCCTGTTGCATTTTGGGTCTTTGAGAGGCAGAACATCTTAGTGGGGACATTTCATGATGGAGTAACCTGCTCACTGAGGTTGGCTGAACAGCCGCAGAAAGAGAGAGAAGAGGCTAGAGTCACAGTATGCTCTTCAAGGACACACCTCAGTGGGTCAGTTTCCTTCCATGGGGCCCTACTTCTGAAAGGTCCCACCACTTCTACCAAGGCTGGGGACCTCTAGCAAATGAGACTTTAGTTTTCCAGATCCAAACAACAGCAGTATCTCAAAGCAAAGTGCAACAAATTGCAAATACATAAACAATTATAGAAGTAACTAGTAATGTATCCAGAAGTCACACTGACTGTATGCTAATTTGACTCACGTTAAAAAGGCAGAAATTGAATTAAAATTCAGCGGCATGCTAGTGATATCAATACAAGTAGAGTTTGAAGATATCACGCTAAGTTTTAAAAATGGTATTTTTCTAGCATGGCAGATAAATCATGGCTGTATATTATTTGTGAACACATGCTATCAGAATATAAACACAGACACACTAGATGGGTATTCACCTAACTCAGGACAGTTGTTTCTGTGGACATAAGGAAGTTTGCAACAAGCTATCTGAAAGGATGCTACTTCTTAAACATCTACATATTTCATCTGCATAAAATTCAGGAGAAACAACTCTTAACTTTTAAAAATTTTTATCTTCTATAATGAGCTCATGAGTGTTTGCATATGTTTTTGCTTGACAAAATAACAAAATAAAGAAAATCGAGCTTTGGATATAAGCAGGGAGCCATACAGACACTACTGGGTTCCACCGGTACAAGGACTGATGGGAACAATAACCCCAGTGTCAGTTCTCACTGTGTCAAGAGCCTTTTGGGGAGTTACTTAAAATGCTCATCACTTTGCCCTTTTATTGCTCTGGAGTCTGATGAAAGAACACTGAACTATCTAAGGATAAATGAATGAAAAAAAAAATCAAACTTCACAGAAGATCTGAGTCCTGACTGGTTTAAACTCCAGTGCCAATATGTGACACCACAGTGATGTTTGTGTGTTTTATATGAAAGAGCCACCACGATGGAGCCTTAGGAAACTCAACGACTGTTCCAAGGTGGCCCTGAGATCTGAAACACAGCATTATGAATTGTTTGTAGGGTAACGTGCAGGTCAGGTGTCATATGTGATACACTTCCTCTGCATTCCCTAAGCTAATATATGACCGATTCCCACTATGACCATGACTTTTGAATGTTCAGGGGTGTGTTGAGACAGAATAGGCCGGCTTTGATGTAATTGACTTCTTTTTCATTCAAAAACTCGAGATTTATCGATTGGAAGAAAACCAGGCAAAGAGGGAGGGACTGGGATTTGTTTGGCTGAAACAGAACACCTAATATTAATGAGGAATAGTTTCTCATGAAATTATTTTGAGTCCAGTACCGGGCAAGCCACTGCCTTTCTTTGTTTCTACAAAAAGTGCAGGTGGAAAAGCATATGTAAATGAGGCCCGTCTGCAACCCCCCTCTTGCACTTAAGCCAACTTTTCCCGCTTGAGTGGCTTTTTAGAATCACATTAAAGCCTATTCATTATTTTAATATTGAAGGCCAACTTCTCACAGACTCATCTTCTCGGGACGTCTTCACCACCAGCTGTGAAAGCCAGGAAGCCTCAAAGGCTCTGGGAATTGCTGAGAAGCGACCTAATGGCGTCTGGCAAGACACGGGAGTGTGCAATCCATCTGTCTCCCGAGGATGAGAGAATCAGAAAGAGGGCTCAGTGTAGATGAACTCTGGGATGCGGGGATACTCAGCAGCTACACATACTTGTGCATGTGCATGCATGCACACACGTACACACACGTACACACAACACACACACACACATACACACACACACACACACTTGCTTGCATGCACCAGATGTTCCAGCGTACATGCTTCTGCTCTGTTCTTTTTTTCTCCTTAAATGTAGATGAATAAAATCAACTTGTGCAAATTCTTTGTAAATGAAACCTGTTCATGTTCACTTGTGGCTTTGGATGTCACAATGCTGGTATTTTACATGACATAACCAAACTCGTGCAGCATTTTCAGATTCTTGAAGGAAGGCGAGGACTCCCTGCTGTCGTCAGCAGCAAGGCGATGAATACACGCCTCTCCCACTTTGTTCACAGTGATAATTCAATGTCCACTTGTGACTGAAGCCACTCAAGCTGCAGAAAAGCTTATAATGTGAACTAATTCAGTGCAACAGCCAACGCTGAGCAATTCAGCCTTAGGGTTGAAACACATGAAAAGATAGCCTCAGCATTAGCAACATGCACGGATTACCTACCGAAATAGCAAATAGCAATGAATTTTGGACTTCATCTACAGAAGGATGGGTAGGAAACAAGTAATTTGACAACTATTTTATGATTTAGAATGTCTCATTTTTTTTTCCAGGCTTTGCTTGGCCTGATTTCTTCTTCTGCTTCTCGTTCCTGTGTCTACAGGTCCCTTCAGCCTTTCTCACTCTAGCTAGGCTGTCACCGTCTGCAGTGACAGTGGAGTCAAAGCACTTCTGTGCTCTCAGTCCCACAAAGGCCACACAAAGGAGCGGAGGCAGGATCGGTGACCTATGACTAAGCAGCGCCCAGGAGGAAGGCCCCAATGCCATTCCCTACCATACGTCATGCCGTCAGTCTGTGACTCCCCGGAGTCTTTAAAACACGTGCTATTTTTAGTGACTGATATTTAATACGTGTCCCTTGTCAGTATGAATTCATATGTCATGCCCAGGACACAGAGCGCCACTACACATGGCACTAGCAGCTGGGGCAGTGGAGATATGAATTTCTACTAAGTAATTGGCCTGTGGTGTTGCCAACCCACAGAACAAGGTTAAATGCCTCACCCTGGTGTGCTTGGCACCCCATCATCTGAACCCACCCTAATTATCCAGTCCCATCTTTCACCTCTGCGCCACCATCCGGAAGGTTCCTTTCCTTAAAGCTCTGCCTCTTTCCTGGGCTGTTGGTGAACTTGAGAAAATCATTTCCTCTCTTTTCCATCCTTCCTGGCACTCCACACCTAAGTGTTAAGATCTGGGGTACCTATCTTCCGTATGTCAATTTCAGACTCTGCTGAGTGTGAGAAGAAGAGGGAGGGGAGGAAAGGACTCCAGGCAGACTGCTCCTCCTCATAGCAGGCATTACCTATCATCCATTAATGAGGTAAAACCTGGGGATGATGCAGACGAAGAAAAATGCACAGACGTTGTGATGCACTGGTATAAGGCAACTAACTGCAAAAAGAATAAAGGTCGCTGCCACCAACAGGGAGGACTGCAGGGTGCTCGGATGTGTACGTCAGGTACAGACAGACCATCTCAACGGCAAATGCGCTTCTCATACTCCCTGTGTGCAGCTTGGTGGAAGCCCAGGAGGACACTCAGTTACAGTTGCTTGTTAATTGTGTTCTAATTTGGTGGATGAGGAAACTGAGTGGGCGGCGAGGAGGGGGAGGGGGGAGTTAAGGTTTTAGGAGCTTGATGATAATTGTTTTCCATTTCCTGACTGTAAACCTTACTGAGGTGTTAATTACTTTTTTTAAAATATTCAAGTGGAATTATCATTTCTTGGCGTGACCCTTGTCATTTCAAATTGATGAATTCTGTCTGGATCTGACGGCGCAGGCCTGTAATCACTGAAACTCCAGAGGCTGAAGCAGGATTCCAAATTCAAAGACTACTTCGGCTAAGAGGGAATTCAAATCCAGCCTGGGGTGGAAGAACCCTGTCTCCAAAGAAAAAGTAGGAAGAGAGCTAGGCATGAAGTTCAGTGGTAGAACACTTGCTCAGCTTACACACAGCTCTGTGTTCAGTCCCCATCACACACACACACACACACACACACACACACACACACACACACACACACACACTTATTTCTGATCCTTCATGCAAACTTCCTTGGGAAGCCTGTCATGATTTACCATACACAGCCACACCGGGGAGAGAAAGAGGAAAGAGAGAGGAGGGAGGGAAGTGGGGAAAAGGGAGGAGGGAGGACAGCAAGAGAAGGGAGGAGGGGAGGAGCACTGAGGAACAGAAGAGGCAAGGGAATGAAGGATGGGCAGGAGAAGGGAGGACCTGTGAGAGGGGGAGGGAGGACCTGTGAGAAGAGGAGGGAGGATCTGTGAGAGTGGGAGGGGGGACCTGTGAGAGTGGGAGGGAGGACCTGTGAGAGGAGGAGGGGGGACCTGTGAGAGGAGGAGGGGGGACCTGTGAGAGGAGGGAGGAGAAGGAGGAACAGAGCCTCTGCCTGGAAGGACTTTTGGAATGGAAACTTCAAAAAGCTGAATGTTTCTTGCTATACTTTACTATTGTTCCATGGGACCCAACAAATAAATACCCACTGCTCAGCTCGCAGCTGTAATGAGCAAACCCGCTGAATTCAAGGAGGATCATGGACTCTGCTTTCGCCAGACCTGAAGCAGCTTCTGTCACCTCGGAAAATACCTGTGTTTTATCAGCCATTTTCTTAAACTATTTGCGTTTTTATTCTTCCTTGCCGCAGAGACTGAGTGGAAACTCCCTGGTGCTGATGACGCTGGAGCGCAGGCTGGGCACACCTCAGGGTGCGCTGCCCTTCCCTCACTACCCTCAGGGTAGGACCATGGCAGCGTACATGGTGGTGCCTCTAGCCTTGTGTTCTTTCTGATCTGGGTCATCTCTCACTTGTTCTTGCCCAGTTAGTAGAGCCCTGAACTTGCTGACTTTTGAATACAAATCCTACCATGAAGCAGGAGCTCAGAGCTCATGGCCTACAAGAAGAATTCTTCCCCTAGAGATACCACAATCAACTCTAAACCCAAAGGCTTTGGTGCGCTGGCTCTCAGGGGAGGCTTTAACCCCTAGTCTTCAGAGCACACACCTTCAGAGCACACAGGGAGACCTCATCACATCCTTTAGAAGCAAACTTTTGAGTGCCCTTGTTCAGGAATCGAATTACTTCTTGCCTTGTTGGTATCACTTCTCTGACTACAGAAATGTCCTAATATCTTCAAGGTTACCAAGGTTCCTAGGGAGGAGAATTTTCTACCCAGGCCGTAAGGAACCATAGACATTGAATCAGGCGAGTTCAGAGCTCTGGGAATGTCTCTCTGAAGGGAGCACCATGGGAAAGATTTGACCCTGTCCTGACACAAAGTAATGCATGCTTATCCACACAGAGAACAGGAACAATTTAGCATTAACCAGCAAATTCCTTAGCAAGAATTTACACTGGGCTTTGGGATGTGTCTTAGGGAAAATTCAGGTTGAATATCCGTTGCCACAAATCTTTGACAGCAGAAGGATTTTGGCTTTAGGATTTTTTTTTCAGGCTTTGACCTATTTCTATATGCATACTATATACAATTCACTTGCATTTCATATACTCGTTAGGCAGACAGCCTAAAAATAAGTGTATACAATATCTTTGGCACGGGTTACACTTTGAATATGAAACATCCCTATCACCCTCCTGTGTTGAGAGCTTAATGCCGACTGAGCTGGTGGCACCGTCTTGAGAAGTGGAACAGACTTCAGGAGGTAGGCCCCGCTAGTGAGTAGGTCACTGTGAGTGACCTTTTGACAGCTACTCCTGGTCCACAGTCCCTTCCTTCCTCTCTGCTTCCTAGTGACTGGGAAGCGAGGAAAGGTCTCTGGAACCAAGAGCCCCAGAAGACCTTTTCTCCCTTGCCTTCTCTACGTCAGGTCATCTGGCACAGTGACACAAATGTCACAGTGTGCCTACATTTTAGCTGTAATGTCTCACAGAGGGTCAGTTATACAGTGCTCAAAGCATTCAGAATTTGGGAACATTTCAAGTGTTGGATTTGTGGACTGAGTTTCTCAATTTCTGTTTCTCTCTCCTCCCTCATTCCCCCTACCCCATCCTTGTTTGTGTGTGTGTGTGTGTGTGTGTGTGTGTGTGTGAGAGAGAGAGAGAGAGAGAGAGAGAGAGAGAGAGAGAGAGAGAGAGAGAGAATGAATATGTTATGATCTTATTATTTATTTGTTGTACTCTAATGTGTTGGTTTCTCCAAAGTGTAAGTCCTTTGAGTCGAAAGAAACTAAATGAGCCAGAAATGAACTGGGAAATATGAATAATTTCTCTTCCCTTCTTCCAGGGCCTTAAGCAAATGATTGGCTTGCCCCGCCCCCCAGGGAGCTGTGGGCAGCATTCCTCTTGCCTCGCAGACCAGCTCAGGCAGGACCCACACACTCCTGCATACAGTCCTGGGGCACACCTGAGGGCATCCTAAACTCTCTGTATTGATCATAACCTTGCCAGGATCCCAGGGAGATCGATTAACGGGGGATCTGGAAAGTCTAGTGAAATGTCAGGTGGTTAGTCATGGTCTTTCCATCCTGGAAAGGGCCACTGTCATGGGAAGAAAAAAAGTTCCTCCTGCTGGCAACACGCCATACCCTCCCTCCCTCCCACAGCGAGGTTTCTGGATGCGCCCTTACAATTCCAGATTAAAAGGTCCCGGAGCTGGCTGGGTAATCCTTTACCATACAGACCATTGTCCCACTTGAATTTGCCATAAACACAGAATAAGCTCCTTCCATGAGTTCCTTAATTTCCACAAAGGTTGAAAAACTCCCTGGTAACTGGGGCCACTTCCCATCCATGCAGAGGGATTTTCAAGGCTGCTCCCTACCCCCACCCCAGCCTCACAAAAAGGAGGCTTTTTTTTTTTTTCAAGGATTACTCTGCAGGCAGAGAAAGCGCAGCAAAAACACACGGTGTGTGACATGGGAATGGTGTGAGCTAGGCACTGGGAGTCTGTGGCTGATTGATCAGGGGTCGCATTGCTGCAGCTGGAAGATCTGCTTCTGCCACCAGAAAATGCCAACGCTGCATCCTGGAAAGGCTCTGAAGTCCCCAAGACCCCAAACATATCGGGGACTCGTTAGTAAAAGAATATTCAGACAAACCCTTGCCCAAAGTTCATTGCCTCTTGACAAATTTTAATAAGGCCTTTAAAAAATTATCTTCTCATAAACTTTATTTTTATTTGCAAAAAAAAATTATTAAGTTTTAAAATGTACCTAACTGACACATATAATAAAAATATGCATATTTGTGGACATGATGCAATATTTCAATATATGTATATACTTCGTAGCATTTAAAAAACTTATTTCCCATGCCAGGCATGGTGGTGCAAGCCTTTCATCCCAGCACTTGGGAGGTAGAGGCAGGTGGAGCTCTGTGAGTTCCAGGCCAGCCTGGTCTACAGAGCGAGATCCAAAACAGGCACCAAAACTACACAGAGAAACCCTGTCTTGAAAAACGACATATCTGTGTGTGTGTGTGTGTGTGTGTGTGTGTGTGTGTGTGTGTGTATCTTCAAACATTTGTCATTTCTTTTCTATGCCGTGTGCTTATGATGTATGTGTGGGTGAGTACACGCCATGTTGTACATATATATGGAAGTCAGGGGACAATTTTGTGGAGTCAATTCTCTCCTTCCACATTTATGTGTGTTCTAGAGATTAAATTCAGGTTGCCATGTTTACAAGGCAAACATTTTACCTAGTGAGCTGTCTTGATGCCCCAATTTGTCCTTTTTTATGGCAAAAAAGAAAACAACTTTCAAATTCCTTTCTTCTAGCTTCTTGAAATGGACAGCACATGCCAGTTATCCACACTCACCCCACTGTGCTGTGGTACCCTCACAGCATCTTGCTCCTGTGTAACTATTATGTATCATCCAATGGCCAGCCACATCCCTTCCCCGTGCCTTCCTTCCCTCCCCACTCAGCCCAGCCTCTGGAGACTGCAGTCCTGATCACCTCCTATGAGATCACCTTCTTTAGATTCTACATAGACATAAGCTGGGCTGCTCTTCTATCTTCCTGTACCTGGCTTATTTACCTTAGCAAGATGATCACCAGTTCTACCCAAGTCACTGTCTTTTTAAATGGGATTTATTGTTAATATTATCTACTTCACAAGATCTATAATTACCTAGGGAACAAACTTCAGGGCATGTCTGTGAAGTAGTTTCTAGATTGCATTGAGAGGAAAACCCAACCCTAACTGTGGATTGGAGTTCCAGACTGAATAAACAGGAGAAAGAAAAAAAAAAAAAAAACTCCAGCAAGTTGAGCACCAATATTCATCTCTGTGCTTCTTGACTGTGGACACAATGTGACCAGTCACTTCAAATCCTGCTGACAAGCCTACCCCACCATGATGGACTGTACCATTGAGCTGTCTGCCAAAAATAGACCTTTTTCTTCTTCAAGGTATTCCTGTTGGGTAAACACCTGTCACACCAAGGAGAAAAGGTAATTAACACATTGGGCAAATAGTACCTTTTCTCGTTTGAATGAGACATGTCCCCTGAGCTCAAGTATTTGAACACTGGATCCCCAGGTGGTGATGCTATTTGGGAATGCACACTTTAGGAAGAGCAGCCTTGGTGGAGGAAGTGTGTCACTGGAAGCTAGCTTGAAGGGTTCATGGCCTCATCTGACTTCCCACTAATTCTCTCCTCCTCCTCTGTATAGATTAAATGTGATCAGCCAGCTTCCTGGCTGTTGCCATGGCATCCTCACCATTATGGATTCTAGCCCTCTGAACTGGAACCCCAGATAAATTCCTCCTTAAACTGCTTTTGGTTCTGGTATTTTATCACGGTAGCAGAAAAGTAACTAACAGAGTATCCCACTTCATATTTGCACAGTTCCTTTCTCTACTCCCTAGTTGACGGACACATAAGTTGCTTCCAATTCTTGGCCACTGTGAACAGTGCTGGATTGCCTCAGGAGTGCTGGTATCTACTACACACACTTGAATTTCCTTGGTTTGCATACACAAATGGGAGGTGGTTGGATCACATGGTAGTTCTAATATTTCTGAGGTTCCTCCATATCATTTTCCATAAGGAATTAATTAATTTACACTCTTTTAGAGCAGCCTCACCCTCAAGACTCTGAACTCAGAGATACCTAGACTAGCCTGGCCCATCCTCACATAGTGGTTGAGCAGATACCCTAGTAGAAGTTCCAGGCAAATCTTTCTCCTACCAGCTTAGGGAAGTGGTGCCATAGTATGTTTCAGTGGGAGATTAGTTGTGATATTCTATAGGATGGTAGGCAAACGTAGTCCACAACAATTTATTCTAAATTTCAAAATGGCCAGACAAGAGTTTGAAGATAAAACACAGAAATGAAGATCTTTGAGGAGAAATAGAAATGTCCAGATTTAATAATTACACATTGTAGGCAAGTGTTAAATTATAATATCTTCAATAAATAAGTACAAATATTAAGCCGATTTAAAAATATAAAAATAAAACGTAAGATTCCAGGCTTTGTTCTTTTTGCTGACTACTGGGCAGGGTGACAAGCCCAGACTACTTTTGATGCAATTGATTCCATCCCAGCCTATTCTTCCCTCTGTTCCAAGTCAGGGCCACCCTAGAGAATGGGACCCTAAGAGGATTAAGAACCCAGTGTGGAGAGATGCTGATGTGGAAAACAAGCAGTTGTCCCTGACAGAAGAGAGCAGCCCAGGGAATCCCAGGCTGAGAGGGTACCACTTCAGCCTTCTCTCTCTCTCACCCACAAGCCTGGAGACAGGTTAGGAAGCCAAGGACTGAGTTTTAAGAATAGTTCCACAATCCTGTAGTGACCAGCCTCCTAACTTCCCCCTTTACTCCCAAATACAGTAACTAGACAATTACACAATACTATACAATAGTAACTAGTAAAGACAATTTTTAATGTGGCATAGTTCAAAGATATCTTAAAATAGGATTATATATATCTGTAGGTACTGTTAATTTGTTAGTGGCCATTTTTAAACTCAAAATAAAGCTAAATTCCACAACACTGTAAAATTAAAGAGAATTAAATGAAGACTGTATACCTCTGGGGTTGGTGGAAATTTCACATCAATCTCTGGTTCGGAAAAGAATTTTAAATTGAAAGCAATTTTTCTACTAAGAAAAACAATGAACCGGAAAGCTAAGCATGACAGAATTTGTATTATGGTATCAATAGTTTGGCATTTGTCCTTGGTGGTCACTTCCTAACAGCGTCAATTCTGTGGCTATCAGTTTGATCAAAGTGCAGCATTCAGCAATAAGATGGAAAAATGTGCAATATTATTGAAAAAGTAACAAAACTTGGTAACATCGTGGTTGGACTTCACAAATCTTCCTGATTTGGACACAGATACTGAATCAAAGCAGAGACCTCAGTTCTTGGCACGTGCATAATGAGTTTAGCCCCCTCCCCCATCACTTTGTTCTCCTGACAGCTGCCCACATCTGGAACACATCAAACAATCTCATCCTTGAGGGTAGATTCATTATGTCCGTCAAATTCATGATCAATTATGAACTGATGGTGAAGAATGTTTGGAATAAAGAATGAATAGGAAATAACCAGAGATGAAGACAGGGGTCTGAAATGAAAGTGACATGTTCTTGGTGATTAAGACAAGGAGCCAAAATCTGCATCCAGTGTGTACTCCTTGCAATGTAATGGATTTTGTAATGCTTTTTAAATCAGATAAAGGTAAGAAATTTGCTTCTATAATTTGTAAGAAGCAAAGCCAAGGTCTTTGTTGTGGTATATCCTTAATTCAACTAGCATTCAACTAGCTTTTGTCAGTCACAAAACCTTATTTTTGGAATGTTAAAAATAACAAGATAGGTCTAGAGAGGTAGCTTCTTGGCTAAGAGCACTTGTAAACAACCATGAGGACCTGCATTAAAATCCTAGCACTGAAAAAAAAATTCTAGCACTGTGTAATAAGCTGGGCATGGTCTCAGCATGCCTGTAACCCCAGCACTCTGGGGAGCCTAGACCAAAAAATGGTTCGGGCTCAGTGGCTTTCAGCCTAGAGGAAAATGTGAGCTCCAGGTTTAGGGAGAGACCCTGTCTCAAAAGAATTAAGACAAACACTAGGCATGCTCCTCTGGCTTCAGTATAAACTAGCACAGGCAAGTGCACCCTTCCTTGTGTGCATGTATAACACACACACACACACACACACACACACAGGCACACATACATAGAAAAAAAATAAATGAGATCACCTATGTGGGAATGAGATCCTACTATAGATTGAATCTGGAATGTCCCCAGATGTAAAAGCTCAGTCACCAGTCTGTGGTGTGTTATGGAATATTAGTTGAAGATGTGTTACATTTGTTTGTGCTTTGGAACATTTGTTTAATGATGCAAGGATGTGTTGCATTCTTTTATGTTGCATTTGTTTAACTCTGTGATGCTGTGTTACTGTGCCTGTCTAAAACACCTGATGGTCTAATAAAGACCTGAATGGCCAATAGCCAGGCAGGAGAAAGGATAGGCGAGGCTGGCAGGCAGAGAGAATAAATAGAAGAGAAAAGAGAGAATCGAAAGCAAGAAAAGAAGGAGAGAGGACACCAGGGGCCAGCCACCCAGCTACACAGCCAGCCACTAAGTAAAGAAAGGTATATAGAATAGAGAAACATAAAAGCACAAAGGTAAAAGGTAGATGGGATAATTTAAGTTAAGAAAAGCTGGCTAGAAACAAGCTAAGCTAAGGCTGTGCATTCATAAGTAAGAATAAGTCTCTTCTATGTGTTTATTTGGGGGCTGGGTGGTGGGCCCCCCAAAAAAGTTAAGGAGTAAAAGAACCAACAACAGTGGTGCTACTCTGAAGTGACAGAATCTTTAAAAGGTGAAGTTTAGTGGAAAGGAATGAGGTGACTGCAGATGTGCCTTTGAAAGTGACATAGGAAAACCCACCTTTCCCATCACTCTTGTGTTTTCTGGTCACAGGAGATGGACAAGCATCTTCTACCACACGCCCCCTCATACTATGGGCCATGGCCCAGAGCAACAGAGAGACACTTGTAAAACCATGAGCTGGTTTCTGTTGTCATAGCAACAGAAAGCTGACGGACACAGATCCCTGAAAGTATTATTGTTCTCAAGGAAAATCTTTCCCACAGACAAGGCTTATGGCACTGTGCCTCCTTGTAAATCATGTGACCTGGGAACCAATACCTCCTGGTAATCAGAAAAAGTCTACCCTGAAGCCTACAGGATGACCTTGAATTTGCCCATGAGAAGCCTTAACCAGTTTGGGAAATCCAAGCCTTATACATTTGTACTTAGAATCTGGAGTCCTGTGTGGGACACTGAGAGTTGCCTCTGAGGTGAGAGACGCCCCCTTTTCTCATTTCACACACCCCAACACCGTAGTACACAAATATGTGAACACAATTATCTGTGGTTATAGACTGTGGGGATTGAGGCCTAGGCATCCCCTCTTCAGCTAATTAGGAGGGTAATGTTCATCCATCTTTCATTCAGAAGAATACAGTGTCCCCCTATGAGAGATAAGAGAGGAAGACAGAGAGAGGAAGTCATCTGCTCCTGAGATAGAAAAACAAAAAACAAACAAAGCAAACAAAAAAACCCACTGGCTAGTATTCTAACAAAGGGGCTAAGAAGTACTGGCCATCATCTGGCTTCTGTGTAAATGCCTGCCACAGTAAGATCATCTTAACCTTCCACAAGAGGGATGTTGGCTATCAACTGTGCCTGGCTTTGGAGGTACATTTGCTGTTTACCTCCACCCAAGAGTCCCCTACCTGATCTTGGATGCCTCACCTTCACCGCCAGCAGGAAAATCCCCCTCTGTTCCAACACCAAGGACTCACTTGTTTTCAAAATTAATCCAGAGTCCAAGTTTAAACCTGGGAGGAAGGGAGATCCTCGAACGTCGTTGAGACTACAGCTCTAGATTGCTCTCAACCAGTGGCCTCCCTCCTCTCCTCCCTTGCTCTGCTTTTTCTGTCCTTCAATGACTGTGCACAAGCGCACATCAGCTACTCACAAAGTATACATGATACTTGTGTGTCTGCTCCTGTTTCAGCATCCATGTCGCCAACATCTAAAACTCTGACGCGTGCGACAGGATAGCACCGCCTATTTAGAGAAAAGGTGCATTTGGGTACATGTCCCTATCGATTTACATGATCCATGATGAATGTAAACAAGTACACACAGAAATAAATTTTAAAAATAAAATTGTCACCTACAGACTTGCACATGAACGGCATCACTAACAAAGGAGACGCAAACTTACCAACTCAAAGAAATCATTGTAAACCTACACAACAAAAAATGGACACTGAGAGTGTGGCTTGGAGACAGACAGAGCACGTGTGTTCCCAGCACTGTTAAAAAAAAAAGTTAAACCCCAGAATTCATAAGATTGCCAATAAACTCAATTTTGTGTGGCAATGTAAATTTGGGACAAGCTTAAGCTCACTGTTATGGCCTACACTGTATCATTCCAAATTAACCCCCACATAAACAACCTGAGGGAAAAAAATCATATGCCTTATGTGTTACTTTTGTTTATATTGCATTTGTTTAACTCTGTGAAGCTGTGATACTGTGTCTGTCTAAAACACCTGATGGTCTAATAAAGAACTGAATGGCCAATAAAAAAAAAATCATATGCCTTAGGCAATAGAGGGGGATAGAGGAAAATTGAAACCAACTGAAATACCCCACAATTTCAAGTCTTCAAAGTATTGGTAGAGTTGATTCAAGAACAGGGACATGGCTATATGACAAGTATTGGTGTAATAAATAAGTGACATGGTTATGCACAAACAAGACCTTTTCTAATTATCCCTTGGCCTGGGTGACAAGAGGGAGATGTCCCTTAGAAGCCAGTGATAGACAGGATGTTTGTTGTTCTGGATTTGAAGAAGACAGGCGTTGTGTGACAAAACTTTTCCTGGGGAGATGCAGCACCCACATCTACGCTCCCCAGACAGGGAGCCTACCACAGACTAAAGCATGGATACTACCGAAGTCCACCTTGATGGACCAATGGTTTTTCTGGGGTTACGTACAGGAATATGGGCAAGGGTTACTTGCAGTAGAAATGACTCAGTGACAGCGGCATCACCAATGCTCACGCCAGCATGGGTGACAGCTCATAAAAGCCAGAAAACCTAGAGCACACTGCACAGCCCACAGGAAGCTCAACAGGTTGGAGAGTGCCCTTTCCAAGTGACTCTGGTCTAACTAAACCTCTTTCTGGAAACTACGATGGTTTCTGCTTCTTCTGGGCAGCTTGTCTGGTCTCAGAATTTTCTTTGCAACTCAACTAGACAGAGACTCTCAGCTTTTATTTCTCTGGGAGGGAGGGGCCTAGTGAATCTGGTCAGTTTCAGGGACTTCCTGAAGCTATTTTGAGTTGTTTACCTCCTTGTTTAAAGAGCTTCTCTGCAGAATGGAATGTTTCAATCTCGGAGGATACTGTTACACAACAAGAGGTAAATCATCTGAGAAGATGTATTTGTTAAGTTGGTGTGACCAAACTCAATTGGTGTGGCCAAATTCAACTTATGGAAGAAATGGTTTATTTTGGCTTATGGTTCCAAAGAGATAAGAGTCCCTCATGGTGGTGAGGCATGGCAGCAAGAACAGGATGTTGAGAGTTCACATCTTCAAATACAAGCACCAAGCAGAGATGGCCAACTGGAAGAGGTACAGGGCTTTTAATCTCCAAGTCCACCTCCAGTGACATATCCCCTTCACCAAGGCTGTACCTCTTAAATTTCCTCAGGCAGCGGCACTAACTAGGGACCAAGTGTTCTAATACTTTAGCCTATGGTGGACATTGTAATTCAGACCACTACAGGAAGTATGACTAAAACCTGAGGAGATGAATCTTTAAGGGGAAGAAGAAAGGGACATGTCAGGAAACATATCTAGACGTATGGATGCCAGGGTGCTCACAGAGCAGTGTTAGGGGGCACTTGGTATAGGTGCCTGCATTGTATGCTCCTTATTGTTATGTATCAATTCTTTGGGACTGACGGCTGAGCGGGGTCCAAAGCAGGGTGTTCATGAATAATTTGAGTGGGCAGTGGAAGGGCAGGCCACAGTGGCACTCAGCATCTGAGTAATTTCCCCAGACAGCATACACCATGGTTGGAGGGCTGGAACATGGGCCTCCTCATTCACCAGCTTTCTGTCCTTCACCGTCTAAGCTTGGCTGTCCTAAAACTGGATCTCTAGTTCAGTGTGACCTCAAACTCAAAGATCCTCCAGCCTCTGCCTTTTCAACGCTGGGATTAAAGGTGTGCACCGCCACACCCTGCTCTAATCTTTTCCTTAGTTCCTTTCCACAAGTTGGAAACTTGGCTGGATGAGATCTTGCCCTGAGGTCACCCCTTTATTCCATTTCTTAATCCATTTATCTCCTTGAACACAGGATTTAGCTCCATTCCACTTTCTAGTGCTCTTTTTCTCCTCAAAATTTACATTTTGTAATTTACCCTGTTCGGCTTGCTCCTTTTCATTATAGATCTTCATTAGAGTTACCACTAATAACCACACAGCATAGCTATACTAGGCTGTTTTGAGATTTCATCTGCCAATGGAATTAATCCAAAACTAGCCTCAGGCAGAATCTTTGGACAAGGGCAAAAAGCAACCACTTTCTTCAGCAAAATATCACAAAACTGGTCTCTAGGCCACATACTAACATTCTTCTCCTCTGAAACATCTTGATTCCCACAGTACACCAAATCCTATTCAGAACCCACTGTCTTCTATGTTCCTACTAGTCCAGCCCATTAAGAAGTACTAAAAGCATTCAACTGCTTTCCTAACCTAAACTTCCAAAGTCTGTATTACTCCAAACAAAAGCATGGTCAGGTCTATCACAGCACTACCCCAGTCCCTGGTACCAACTTTTGTCTTAGCTATTGTTTCTATTGCTGTGAAAAGACACCATGACCAGGGAAACTCTTATAAGGAAAACATTTAACTGAGGGGGCTCACTTACAGTTTCAGAGGTTCAGTCCATTATCATCATGGAGGGGAGCATGGGAGTGTTCAGACAGATATGGTGCTAGAGAAAGAGCTGAGAGTCCTATGTCTTTCAGGCAACAGGAAGTCAACTGAGACATTGAGTGAAGCTTAAGCAAAAGACCTAAAAGCCTGCCTCCAGAGTGACACACTTCCTCCAACAAGGCCACACCTACTCCAACAAAGCCACACTTCCCAATAGTGTCACTCCATTTGGGGGCCATTTTCTTTCAAACCACCAAAAAGGGTGTGGACAAAACAGGAGACAACATGCAACAGGAAACAACGTGATAGCCTGCTGGAAGAGCACACTACTTCCTTCTGCAATTCAGTGACTGTGAGATTAAATAGGGCCAGCCCCACCAGCACAGCGTGAAGCAGGCCACCAACACTTCTTTGCACTGGCAAGGTCTAAAAGGACTCTAGCCAGCCTGAGCATGACAACCATACCTCTGGGAGGCCTTGCCCTTCTCCCCCATTCCCTCTGCCTCGCTAAGAACCACTAGATTGCATTCCTAAAGCTGGCCACCAAGTTCTGTTCCTTTATTTAGCTGCTTCCTTCTCCTGAGTCTGAACAACAGGGTCCAGCTATCAAAGTATTGAAGTTCAGCAATCAAAAGCCCCCTTTGGCTTGCCTAATTAATGTGCCCAATTAAAATTAAACACCTCATCTTAACTCAAGGATTCCTCTTTTACCTTTATAAGCTGCCATTTTCCTATGGGCCGTGTCTGTTTCCTCTCTAACAGAGGCAGTCCTTTATTTCTCAGCTCCGGGACAAACACTCCTTTCCTCCCCTCTTCCCTTTTCCCTTCTCCTTTCTTCCTGTCCTCTATCTCCTGTCTTTTTTGTCTCTTATTCATTACCCTTTGTCTCTCTGGGAAAAATAAATCTGCTTTGTGCTGAGAACTTAGTATTGGGGTGTCCTGAGCCGATACTGATCCCCTTCAAGCCTGTGACCATTCAGAACCTTGTTAGGATGCTTTGGGGACTCCAGAGTAGCTGCAACTGTTGAGCTAAAATTATTCTAGCCCTATTGCATTATATCTGCTTTTTTCTAAAACAAATGATAATGAAAATCATATTCTATAAAGCTGTTCACAAAATGAGAGGTACATGATGCCCACAACTGATCTGAGATTCATGATTCCTTGCATTGCTGCTAACTGAGACTCCTATTTCCTGCCCAGGAAAAGAGAGCTAAGAGCTGTTAAGTTACTGGCTTAAAAAGATTGTGGTTGTTAAGAAGTATATCCCATACTTGACTCCAAGTTTTACAACACAGAATCCATGTTCTTTAGTCACACTTCATCTGAGTGTAACGAGATATGGAATGGCTATATACATAAATAGCATTAGTTAGAGAAGCAAAATGAAACTATAATATCTGAAGTATAAAAACAATGGCTGGCCAGAAATAAAAAATAAGCAAAATTTAAAATGGTGAAAATAGACTTTGGCATTTATTCACAGCGATTTGCCATCATTAGCTGTTGCTATTAGAATTTCCTTTCATTCATCTTAAATCAACGTTTCTATAGACATTTCTACTTTATAGACATGGGTAACAAATGGGTCAGCCATTACTTATAGAGCTTTATTTTCTCAACTTCCTGTCTCATGTTTCATGGAATTACAAAATAAGAATTTCTATGTTGTTTGCAAACCCCCCCCCAACTTTGTTGCCTAAGGACTCAAATCTTTCAAAATATTTCCCTTTGTGCAGGAAAATGTCATCCTCAGAAAGATAAAGATAAGAGTGGCTGTAGATCTTGTCACAAAGCGTGGGTAGCCAGTAGGTCTGTTCACACTTATCTTTCAGAGGGAAACATGCACTATACCCTCAAGGGAACCCATTGGTCTCATCTGCCCGTGAGTCTGGTATTTCTCTTGTCCTCTGTATTGAATAACAAATTCCTACAATCTTACTGGATTGAAACAAATCCCTTGTATCATTTTACATTCCCGTAGTACAGCAATCTGAGCAGGACTTCACCAGACACTCTGCTCAGTCTCATAAGGCAGTCAGCAGAGATCACATCACGTTCTCACTTGTGGACCATAGTTGTCTTTAAGCTCATTCAGCTGATAGCAAAATTTGTTCCAGCCATTGGCAGCTCCTCAGGGCTGACCACTGATGCTCATTTTGTAGCACATGTGGGCAAAATAACTCAGTAGCAAGCAGTAGCTATTGTCCTAGGGAATAAAAGATTGTGTGAGAAGACTTGATATCTCATAGCCCGTCCATATTCACATACTCTCTGCCCTACAGAAATCAATGGGATACAGAGAAACTCATCAGAAAGAAAGATGCCACCTGAGTCTGTCTGGTCTCCTGGGAGCCTGTGGAACAGAGCGTTCAAGAAAATGGGAATGAATCACAAGTTGTCTCCCTCTGGGGTAATGGCGGAAGTAGTAGATCAATGTGTTTTCCAGAAATCCATGTTTTTAGGAAATAGATTTTCTCAGAGTTTGAGAAGAGTTCTGTTACTATCCCAAGGACTATATCACAGGGGCTTTTGAAGATATCCCAGTGCAAAGGCCAATCAAGTATGGCCACCCCACCTCTACCCAATGTCACCCAGTGTCGCCTAACATAGAAGCCTCAGTCATTGGCAGTAGTTCAGTTGCTTTTTGTTTGGCTGGGATATGGGTCTTCAGTTCTACTGTCCTGGTCATTATGAAGTTTTCTAGCCCTTTGAGATACTCTTTTGATACCCATAAGGTGAAGAGGAAAATACTTGTCGTCTTGGGTAATAGAGACATCCTGAGCTGTGATCATCAGTCTTTACCCCTCCAGAACAAAGCCCAACCCTGGTCCAAGAGATTCACAGTCACTCTTATATTTGCAATGCCCTCAACTTGACCAAGAATGGGCAGAGTCCCTGGCAGTACTGTCTCCTGCTTGACTCTCCTTTCAATTATGTGAAAGAGAACACCACTTCCAAGAGATGGGTGACCTGATGCCTCACTAACTCACTTCTGAAAGTAAATATTGACAAAGGTTGATGAGATCAAGTTTTGAAACTAGATGGCTCTAGGTTCAACCCCCAACTTGCCATATTCTAGTTATTTGTATTGTGGAAATTGTCCATCATTTTATTTTCTTCCACATGTGTTAATGACCTTACAGGGTCACTGTGAATATTAAGTGAGCACTGATGGTGATTTCTATGTATCAACATGTCTGGCCTAAGGGATGCCCTAGTAGCTTGCTAAGCATTATTTCTGCCTGTGAGAGTATATCCAGATGCTCTTGAATTGGTGGCCTGAATAAAATCAGATGGCCTTCCATGACATGTGTGGGTATCATCTACTCCACTGAGGACGTGAATAGAACAAAATCTAAAAGGAGTTGACTTTATTTTGTTTAACTGCTTGAGCTGAGCCATTGGCATTCCCCTGACTATCCTCTGGTTCCCAGAGAGCTGGCCTTGGAGTGGAACCTGGAGCACTAGCTCTCCATCCCTCAGAACTTGGGGCTTCGCTCCTGATTCTCCTATACATCCAGATTCTTCACAGATGCCATAATCATGAGCCAACAGTTTTTTTTTCAATATAGACTAACAGACAGATGATATGTAGATTACATAGATGATAGATAGACAGACAGACAGACAGATGAATCAAGAGAAGAAGAGAATCAAGAACCTTGTTGTGTCTGGGCTGAAAAAGTGTATGAAATTCACAGGCAGTATTTGTGATGCAGTGGGTGGACACCAGAAATTGCTCTAGATCTCTAGCCTTTGTCCATTGTTACTGAAACTTGCATTAAACCGGTAGCTGACAGAAGTTCCCAAAGGTAGGTGACTTCTTTAATCCATGCGCACCAGACAGCAGGATTCCAGGGCAGTAAAGCCCTCCCTGTTCTTGGAAGAGGTCTCCCAGTTGTTCACAGCTTACTCATCGCCCCTCTGACACTTAAATCCCCACCCATGACATGTCTGGTGGGATTACACTTATAGGCTTCCTGGCAGACGGCACCTCCTGTCATCGCCTCTGAACTCAGATGGTGTGAAAGGCTAGCGTTCCGATGGTTAACAAAGCTGGTCGTTGCCCAAGGGAGGCCCCTGCAACTGCTGCTAGGGTGTCAGGAAAATGTATCGGAGAGCTCCTCGTTTTAGATGGTCCAGCATCGTCATTTTTTCTGGAACGGTTTTCATCACACACCTGGCAAAGCAGCTTACAGGATGGAAAAATAATTTTGGCTCCTGGATTGTAACATTGTATTCCACGGTTATTTGACTCCATGATTCTGGGGCTACAGTGAGACAGAATGTCATAGTACACGGGCATGTATGAGGCAGAGCTGGTCACCTCGCCATGCCTGGGAAGGAGAGATACAGGGACACGGACAGGTGGATGCTTGTTCTAGCAGGCTTCCTCTCCCCTTTTGTTCAGGCTGGGTCCCTAGCCTTTGGAACAGAGATCCCCAAGTTCAGAGCAGGCCTTCTGCCTTTAGATAATCCCTTCTGGAGCCATCCTCACAAACACCCAACTTGTAATTCACTGGTATTTCTCAGCCCAATGAAGTCAGCAGCCAAGATTAATGACCACATTAGAGTCATTTTTAAAGCTCCGTATTAGGGGTATTTGGAACCCATGCAATTAGAGAGAAAGCAATTGTCTTAGTTAGGGTTTCTATCGCGTGATAAAACACCACAGCAAAAAGAAACTTGGGGAGGAAAGAGTTTATTTGGCTTGCATAAACTAGGTCACAGTTTACTGAGGGACGCCAAGACAAGAGTTCAAGGCAGGAACCTAGAGGCAGGAGCTGATGCAGATGCCATGGAGGCTTGCTGCTTGCTGACTTGCTCTTCAAGCTCTTCACGGCTTTCTCAGTTTATACAACCCAAGACCACCAGAAGTAGCATCATCCACCATGGGCCGGGCCCTCCCCCATCAATCATTAATCAAGAAAATGCTGAACAGACTCACCTGTAAGCCAATCTGATGGAGGCATTTTCTCAACTGAGAGTCCCTCTTTCAAAATCACTCTAGCTTGTGTCAGTAGACAAAAAAAAAAAGAAAAGAAAAGAAAAGAAAAAACCAGGACATCAGTAGTCATAGATGCAGCTGCTGCACATCACCTACTGTGTCACATCAAGTACTCGAACACCACCTCCAGTTCTTCTTCTGCCTTATCCTCTACACTGTTTGTATCACTGCTTTACTTGGTTCTTTCTTCTTTCTTCCTCATAAGACTACAGACTGAAGCAACACCCAAACCCCTTTCCTCCACTCCTTGAAGGAACATGGAATATTCAGAGCATAACATCTAGCCGGTGCTCATTAAGAAACTGTTGGATGAACGTCTGTTTGCAGATAAGAAAACAAGCTGGAGGAACTATTGTGCCCACACTTTCTCCAGCTGGCTAAGCACTGGCCTGCCTTTTGCAGATGTGCATTCCGATCTGGAACCCTAGCCCATTCTTCCATGGCTCTGGTAACCAGAAAGCATCTAGCTTACACGGAGTAGAATGCATTTTCCAGTCCTTCTTCTCTTCATCCCAGTTATTACAGAAAAGGACAGAAACTGAGCCTCATCCTTTGTGCCTTTCCCACCTCACCACTTGCAAACACTTTTCTTCCCCTGCCAGCCACGTTCTTCCACAAAGTCACCTACTCCCCTTGACACAGTGTAGTTTATCCTTCCAAAAGTCTGATGTCAATCTCATCTCACAGGTGTGTAGGGGCAGGAGAAGAGCAAGCCAAGCAGTTGGTTTGCTGCTGTGATTCCCACATAATCCCTTCCGTCATCACCCCCACTCCATCCCTACCCCAGGAATGGGCATCCAACCTCTTTCCCATCTTGCTAGTTGCCACAGAGATCCAATACTTCAAGCTGTGTACACATGCCCTCCACAAAGACGGTGTTAGATGAGCAGAAAGCAGAGAAGTCACTGCAGCCAGGCAAGCCCATCTGTGTAACAAAGTCAGCCAGCTCTCCGGCCTGTGTGCAGGCTGCAGTCAAGACCTAGCAGGCCTACACCAGCCCCAGCTCCTCCATGCTCAGACTTGGTGATACCGCATTCCGCACATCATTTTCTATTCTTCTGCCTGCCAGGCAAGGCTGTGTAGGTAGAGTACCCTTGCCTAACGACCTTGGCCAAATCCGGTCTCTCACACCCATGTGGGTACCCTCTGCCCTTGGGCTAACAGGAAAGGTGGCAGTTGAATATAATGTAAACAAAAGCTTAAGATGGAAAACATCTTAGTTGAACCAGTAAATCCTGCATTTGTGTTTGCTATTCCAAACCACCAGAAAGCTGAAGCCTTAGCTTTTAAGATTATAGCTATCAATTCATATTAATTATACAGGTTGATACACTTCACTGTGACATTTCTGTACATGCAATTATCATGCTTTGCTCAAATTCACCCTCTTTATCAATCCCCCACCTCCAACCCTTTCTCCTTCTCTAATAGTCCCTCTTCTATCTCCAGGTTTTGTTTGTGCATTTGGTTTTGTTTCTGCATGAAGGAAAACATGCAGTCCTAGTCTGCCTGCAGCTAGCTGATTTTGCTTAACACAGTGATCTCCAATTCTGTCTACTGTCCTGCAAATGATGAGAATTCATTCTTCTTTATTGCCAACAAGTACACTGTTAGATTCTTTTATCTGCTCGTGTATTGGCAGGCACCTACGCTGTTGTGGGTAGTGCCGTGGTAAACATGGGTACCCAAACAACTTTTTTTTGCATCATAATTCAAGTTCCTTTAGTGTGTGTGTGTGTGTGTGTGTGTGAGTGTGTGTGTGTGTGTGTGTGTGTGTGTGTGTGAGAGAGAGAGAGAGAGAGAGAACAGCCAGATCATATGGTACTCCTATTTTGAGTGTTTTGAAGCACCCCATACTGTTTTCCAGAATGGGTGTATTAATGTACATATCTACTGACGATAGATCAGTCATCCAAATATCCAACAAGATAAGAAAGGAAAGAAAGGTTCATTTTGTCTCTGGGTTATAGTGGTATTCTATTTGTACTGAAATGTGATTTTATTTGTATGTTAATAAATAAAGTTGCCTAGGGGTCAGAGCTATCAGCAAGCCATAGAGAAAGCCAGGGCGGTGGTGGTGCACGCCTTTAATCCTAGCACTCGGCAGGCAAAACTAGGTAGATCTCTGTGTGTTCAAAGATACAGCCAGCATTGGAGACACACGCCCTTAATCTCAATACCAACCATAGAAAACTTGGAGGTCTATACAGAGAGGCAGTGACGAGGCAGTCACGTAGTTGGGTTTACAACCAATGAGAAGAAAGAACGAAAACTCTTATTTAAAGGCGAACGCACAGGAAGTAGTCCTTTTTCGGAGAGGTCTCTTGGCGGGAGAGGCTAGCTGGCGGAAAGCGGGTAAGACTCTTAGCTCTGACCTCTTTGGCTTTCATCTTTACATTGGCTCTGTGTCTCTTATTTAATAAGGCAGTTGGTTACATCTACACTGGGTAGGGAAGGCATAGATGGAAGGGTAGCCATGGTGTCAGGAGCTTGCACTAGCCGCCGTTCTCATGGTACAGACAGGAAGTAGAGACTACATATAGGCTGTGACCCTCATGCTGGAACCGGAGATAGGTATACCTTCTGAGACCTGCCATTAATGACCTAATTCTGTCCTCCTGGACCAGTCCTAAGGGCGCCACAGCCTTTTCACAACAGTGTTACAGATGGGGAACACGCATCCCAAGCAGGAGCCTGTGGGAAAATTCTGATTTAAGCCATGACAACACCCTTGTTGGTATTCATTTTTGTTTTGTTGATTGGATTACTAACTGAAGTGAGGCTTTCATGGAACAGTGCTTATATATTTATGGGTCATTTGTCCTTTCTCTTTTGAGACCTGTTTGGTCAAGGTTTTAACATCGTCACTGACTGGATATTACTTGCCCTTTTGCCTCAGGACTCTATCCCTGGTTTTGCTGATGGATGGAAACCCTCTTAAGTCCTCTGAGAAACTTCAAAGGGCACACAGCTCATGAAAACACAGTGTTCCTAAGTTCAAACTTCCGACAGATCCCCTTATCTCCAATGTTCTGGGGAGAACACACCCTTGTGTTCAGTGGTTCTGTTCTCCCTTCACCAAATCAAGAACTGCTTAATCCCCTTCGGTCACAGCCACCACCAACTGGCCAGAACAAGCTGAGCGAGAATGGCCTATCAGGACTAAGGATGTCACCTTTGATGCATTTGCTTATCTTTGAGCCTGGCCTTTTTTATATGTCGCTTACACAATGTTAGTAAGCTCTGGTCCTTGGCAATCTTTCATCAGGCAATCTCCAGAACATTCTGTATACTGTCATGCCTCATGGAATGCGGGCCTGGCAGATGTTAAAATACCCATTTTTCAATAGGGGAAGTAGGTTCTTTGAAGTTAACAGTATTCAGAAGCATCCCAGGAAGAGCATCCAAGCAATTAAAGTACAGCAGTCTGTTTTGATCTTGGGAGTCACCTGTGAAGACCTGGCCAGCGCTGACTGTAAGGCGCTATGCAGATAACAACTGCCATGTATCTGAAACAGCACCATGTCCTGGGGAATGTCTCCTGCCTCTGAAGATGATGTAACCTACACTCCCCACACTTCCCCACTGCCTAGCAATGGGTGACCAACAGTTGTCAGGGAAATAAGACAGTCTCAGCTCTTACAGTGTGTAACATGCTATATCACGCCCTCTGCTCTGTCTGGTCCTGTCCTGCTTTCATCCCAAGGAAGCTGGTCTTACTGAGTTGGTTTCATAATCTGCTAAAGGGGTATTATCTACAATTTGAAGACATTTCTTCTCATCCTACTGCTTTCCCCCTTGGACAGGAGGAAGCATAGCCCAGAAGTCAGGTGTTGCTTAGAGCCAGTGCAGAACCAGGTAGAGAAAGGCTCTGACCCACAGTTCCTACTGGAGTGAGGACAGCTCTCCAGAACCATCTGAATCTTTGATTCCTGGAAGTTCAGTTTCATCTTTTGCAGTCTTTGATACTTAAACTGTCCCTACGGGTTGCAGTTCATAGGCAAGATCTCATTGACAGCACAGCTTTCCTGATAACTTCTCCTGGTTTCTGATCCAAAGGCCATCAAGAGCAAGGCTTGTGGGGTGGTGGGAGTGGGGCTGGGGTGCTCTTGCAAGACAGATGTTCAGTCAGGCAATGTGTTAGGGTGCTGGGCTCTCCATGACTAATTATACTTTGCAATCTTTTTTTTTTTTTTGCATTCTTTCTAAAATACACTCTTTCTGGGGGAAATAGAGGTTCCATTTTTGGCTTCTTAGTCTCATTAACAAAAGAATTTAGAAACTGATGGAGAAGGGATCTTGGGAACAATTTTATTAGAATTGGAGAGAACAGCAATTGGGTAGGCAAGCTGTAAACTTCAACAGCTGGCATGGGGATCCACACTCCCTTAACAGTCCTCAACAGTCTTGTTCCATCCTTAACAGCTCCAAGGTCACTGTAATAATACCACTTGAAGCATTAAGGTCTTATATACAGAGGAAAGGCCTTATATAGAGATGAAATGAAAACAGAAATCCAATTTCAAAGTTCTGTCAAGGCCAAGGCTATATATATATTTAGAGTAGAATTGATAGTTTTAAGTATTGGTACACAGATGAGCTCTAGAACCCAAATGGGGTTATTTTACAAATGCAAAGGAATCTGGACCAATGACATATGACAATTTTTCTAATTTAACAGGGCTTAAAGAAGCCAGAAATATCAAGCTTCACAAGTAGTATTAATCAGGTGGCGGTTTGGGAATGAGCACTCAGTGTAGGGTGCAGATGGCCCCTGCTGTGTTCAACCAGCATGTACTGGGCTAAGAGATAGTTACACCCACACACAGAAACTTTACACACAAGTCGATCAGCAGAAAACGAAAACTTGCAAGTAGCTGGAAATCAAATATTCCCGCAAGGAAAAGTAAACCATGATGGTGTAGCACGAATCTTAAAAGGTTCTTATTAATAAAAACAAACCCAGAGCCAGATATTGGGGTGAATGCTGGAAGATCAGAGAAGCAGGACAAGCCACAGCTTTCTCACCTCACCAATTCCTCAGCTGATCCTGTTTCCTCAGACTGGAAGCCTCTTAGTCTTCATCTGAATGGGTCTCAGCTGAACTGCTGCTCACAGCCTAAAAGCTTAACCAGGCCTAGTTCCTCGTCCTCACACCTTAAATACCTTTCTGCTTCCTGCCATCACTTCCTGGGATTAAAGGCGAGAGTAACCATGCCTGGCTGTTTCCAGTGTGGCTTTGAACTCACAGAGATCCAGAGAGCCAGAGATTCAGAGATCTCTGCCTCTGCAATGCTAGGATTAAAGGTGTGTGTACCACCGTTTTCTGGCCTCTATATCTAGTGGCTGTTCTGTTCTCTGACCCCAGATAAGTTTGTTAGGGTGTACAATATTTTGGGGAACACAATATCACCACAGTGATGGACAACAGGACTGCATAAATCATAAAACCAGGGTACAATACAAGGCATGTGGCTGAGACAGCTGTGGTAGTCAGCTCACCTGGGTCACTCAGAGATACCTTTAAGCCTCTCTGTCTTTGGCCACAGTCCAAGGCCCCAGGAAGGGAGCCAGGGTTGGGCTCAGGGTGGTGAAGCTGGCTAGAGGCTGACTTAGGGAGTGCCAGCTGGAGTCCCAGCAGCCCTGAGCAATGTCACTCTGTCTGATCCTTCCTCCCACACAGTAAGAACCTGAGGCGCTGCACCTGAGCAGGGCTAGGTGGAGTCTACGTGCCTAGACGAGGCGGAGTGCTTCAGGTAGGGTTTATCCCTGGGCTATGATGCTTGGAGACAAGGGAACAAGGCAAGAGAAAACCGCTTATGCAGAAACCAAAGTCAAAGCCTAAGCCATCCTCCTGAAGGAGAGGTGAAACTGTAGAGGGCAGGCCCCATGGAAGAAATCCAGAGCGGAAGCCATAGCACAGAAAAACAGCAGTGACCAAACATGGGCAATTCCTGCAGCCATAAGAATATGTTCAAGGCCAAGGTCTTCTGAAGGATACCAGAGGATCTGGTGGTTCGGGACAGAGAATACTGAATATCAATAATGTATATTTAGACGTGATAAGGCTGGCTCTGGAGAGCATTCGGTTTAGTTAGACATTGGATGATGTCTAAGTTATAATGTAAAATGCAATGCCTACTGTAATTCTTCCTTAAGCAAAAGCATGTTGTCTCACCCATAGGGTGCAAAGTTGCTTGTAAGCAGTGCTTCTGGATGGGTTCCAACAGTACTGTAAGTATTGCTGTCAGGAGGGCAGAGAGAGTCTAAAAAGAGATAGCACACATGCCCCTCCTTTCTGCTAAACTACTGAAGTAACAGACCCCAAGGAATTAGAAACTTTCCCCCTGGAATCTCACACTATGGAGAGGAAGAGTCTGAAGCTCTGGTACCAGCCAGGCAGACCTTACCTCTCAAGAAGAGTTTCCAGGGATCTCACAGCTTATCTGAGCACTCTGTAGGATGGATCAGAGGCAATGATGAGTCATCAGTGAGCAATGAACAGGGCTCTCACTTGAACAGGGCTGCTTAATTATACACCTCTTACCCTCTATTTAAGCCTACACCTTATCAGTACCCTCCAAAGACAGATTCTAGGGTCACTGAGCCCCTTTATATGTTATGTTTCCCAGTTAGTTGACATCAAATACATTGTTTTCTGTTTTTCATCATTACCTGATTCTTGGCTCATCAGCAAACTGGGGACAGGAGGCCCAGTCCAGCTCGTACCTCCAAGGGCTCAAAGGGTCCTCACCTAGACCAAGGCTTCTTTCTCTGCATGCGACTTTTTTCATCAAATAAAATTTTTCACAACTCTGGGCATACAGATACACAAAATAAGTATACAAATCGAACTTTTACTGATAATGAATCATAAGAAATGCATTTTAAAACAATTCTTTGACATATATAAACTTTTACTATTTATTAAAGATTAAGGCAAATTTGCATGCCAATGAGATGAAAGTGCTTATTTTACATAAAGAATTAAATCTTGCCAGAATGTTTGATACTTCAGGATGAAGAGAATTCTGAACACTTTTTGTAATTGATAGATATTCTGTTTTATAATAATTAATGTCAGGAATGCCACTCTGCATCCAAGTACAAAATGGCAGAAGTATGTTTATTGTAGACATTGTTAGGAATCCTTTCCTAATCCCAAGATAATACTCATTTAATGATTTTTTATTTTATGAAACTCAAGTCAGCAACTCAAGCAGTAATTGGGGCATCTTGTTTTGTTTGAGGCAAAGTCTCACTGTGTAGCTTGGCTGGCCTGGAATTCACAGAGCTCCGCCTACCTCTACCTCCTAGGTACTGGGATTAAAGGCATGTACCACCATATTCAGCATTCAAAAATAGCAATTTTTAAAAATCAAATACTCTAGCACAATCCAAAAAGATGCTAGTATGAAATTTCTTCTGGGGGAGGATGGTAGGAAAATACTAAGTCTTTGTTTTCTATAATTAAACCATTATGTTTCTCTAAGAGCAGCATGTAGAGTAAAAACGCTATAGTTCATAACACACTACAGTCTCAAATATGAGCCAATGGGTTTCAGGTAGCATTATTGGCATTTTGTGGTCTTATGGCACACAGTGCATAAGGTGCACACGTGGTGGATTAAGAACCCAAACGGCCATGAAGTCCTGCAAGGCAATCTGACGGAGTGCTGCCACAATACTTTGACTTTAGTTTATCTTTGATTTTGAATTAATTTTTGTCACTGTGTGTTCAGAAACTTCCCCATGTTGTCAACCTTTTTGCATTCCCTACAATTAAAACTTGTAGTCAGGAGCCGTGATCTCAAGAGAGCCAGACACACAGCAAAAGTAATAGCCACAACCCGCTCGCCACACCCCCACACCACACCCTGTTCTACTGCTGTTTTCTCTGGATGCTTCCTGACTAGGCTCTGACCACAGCACCAGAGCACATACCCCTCTAGTTGATTTTTTTTCCAGACATGGTTTCTCTGTGTAACAGCTCTAGCTGTCCTGGAACTTGCTCTGTAGACCAGGGTGGGCTCAAACTCACAGAGATCCACCTGCCTCTGCTCCCAAGTGCTGGAATTAAAAAGGCATGCGCCACCACCTTTTGCACCATCACAGAGAGGACAAATTTACTGAAGCTTTGGCTTCCTGCCAGTTTGTGCCAGACCACTCTTACAAGCTCTCTCCTCAAAGAATTTTAGAATTTCAGAAATTTAACACGGAAAAAAAATCTTAATAATGATCTATGAGGCCATCTCTTGTAGGCTACTCTGTCTCCTAGTTCAGAACTTTCTGATACATACCAAGCGACTTTAACGAAGAAAGAACTTTGCATCAAAAACTACAAGGGAAGTCTGATATGCAAGCCATGAGAGAAAAAACATACTGCATACATTCTCTCTAAGATAAAAATGTAATGAGCTTATATTCTAGGCAGGGGGGTGATGGCAAGGGGCAGGAGATGCAGAGTCTCCAGACCTCCTGGCTCACATGACTCTCATCAGTGTGGGAAGGGGTCTCCAAGAGCTGCCATGATTAATTCTATGCCATATCTCAACTCTTATCCCCAAGTGTTTCTGCAAAGGCCTTTTCCAATGAGATTAGCATCTGACTTCCCAGGCTTTAAAGCAGAGTGCCTCCCTGTGTGGGCGGGCATCGTTCAGGCCTTCCGGGACGTGCACAGGACAAAGACAAGAGTCCTCTTTTTCTTTCTGCCTCACTCCTGGAGCTGAGGCTTCTCATCTCAGGTTTTCTAGTCTTAGACTGAGGTTTACCTATCTGTTCTGGTCCCAGAACATCCAGATTTGGACTGAATTTTGCCTTTGGCTCCCTGGGTCTCCAGTTTGCAGATGGTATACTGTGGGACTCCTCAGACTCTATTATTGCACAAGCCGGCTCCATATTACACATGTATGCTATTGGCTCTGATCTCTGCAAAACTGTGACAAATATAGCAACTACTGTGGGAAATGTCCTTTGAATTGAATCCATGCTATTTCCGCAATGAAAGCTGCAGTGCTTAGATCTCTGAATTCAGAACTGTAGGGGGTGGGTACTAAAATAACTAAGGGATCGTTCCTCTCCTTGTGTAATTTCCAGTCCATCAGAAAAAGATATTTCTGCAAATACTAAACTATAATCTAGAACAAAGGTATACTGAGATGTGCTCTGGGAGCATGTACCCAGGTGAAGGGAAGCAAGGAAGAGTTTCATGGAGGAGGTGACATTTGACCAGAGAATGAAGGATAGATAAGATCCACAATCTGAAAAGGTCCAGAAGCTCTGAGTGGCAGGTATGAGTTCACAGGATCCAGAAAGATTGCAGAGAGCCTGAACTAAGCTGCATACTAGTTCCTATTGGTGCCGTAATAAACTACACTTGCACTCTGGTCTCCAAACGCAACCTGATTCCAGTACCCCTGATAACAAAAAGCAAGTCACTGAATGGTCAGTAAAGATGCAGTGTTTGCCCCTGTAAGTGAAGATGCAGTTTTTGCCCCCATATGTTTTCAATCTCAGGTCAATTGAGTGGGTAAGATGGAATCTGTGGGTGGGACTGAGGTGAAGAGCTGATGGTGTCATGTGTTACCATTCCTGTTAGTCTGCTATCAGAGATCCAGCTACTCATTGCCACTTGCTGTCAGAGCAAGTGCCCCCAAACTCATGACTTAAAATGACAGGAGCTGATTATTTTGTAGTTTTGGAAGTTGAATCCAAAGAATCCCTGGACTATAAAAACTAAGTATTCTTTAGAGGTGCTGCAGGGAGAGAACACATGTCCTTCCCCTTTTCCAGGTAATGAAGGCAGAGCTGTCTGTCTGCCTTTTCCACAGAAGTCAACGATGGCAACCCGAGTCATCTCACACTGCCCAGCTCTGGCTCCAGTATTCTCACAGGTGTTGGTGGTGCAGCTGGGCCATCAGAAAGCTCAAGATTGTGTCTCTATATCCAGGCCAGCAGAGAAGCAACTTTAACCTGGATCGTAAGGTCCCCGTTGTCACATATCCTCATATGTTCACGGGCTCCTGAGATTTAGACAAGGACTTCTCAGAGAACTCCATCATAAATGGACATGTGAGGTCAGGAACAAGGCAGGGGCAGAGTTCCCAAGAGCTTTGCATTTGTGAAGAGGCATCCACCTGAAAGCCGTGAAGGGAATGTCTGTAGCTGCATCCTTCATTTTACATTGCATTTAGGCCGCCTTACCTTAGGGAAGTGAGAGTATTGATAGCGTGCCTCTTGACCAAGAAGACACTAAAGTGAGTGACTTCAGGATACAGGGTGAGCTACTTGCTTCAGGACCCAGACAGAAAGCAGGAGTCATCCTTTGAACCAGGTTCTCTAGCCTGTACTTCACCGCTGCTCCCTCAACCTCAGAGACATCACCTGGCAGTTAAACAGGGTGTCCCTCCAGAGACCAGGGTCTTTCTTCTCAGTGTTAACTTGCTTTTTTCGTGGGCTTGGAAATGGTGACATTTCCCTACCTGTATACACATGTATTTTGATCATATCCAACCTCCATTGTCGTCTCTTGTTGCCCTTCCATTCTCACAAATTTCTTTCTTCTCAGCTCGTCTCCCTTCCATTTTTGTGGTTTCATTGTGATTTGGGTGGCCCAGGGTGTTTCATTAGGGTCACTTACAGAGCGAGGGTCAGCGACCACTTACAGGAGCACGGGCACCTTACCAGTGACAACATCACTGAAGATATTCAGGGGTGTGGCCTTGTCCACCCTTCCCTGTTCCGTGCCAGGGTGTTGGCAGGCTCCATCTTGTGAAGGTAATCATAGTTGTTCTGAGTTCATGAGTGCCAAGGTTGCATCACTCCTTGAAGACAGCACCTCCCAACACTGCACCCTCTGGCTCTTACAATCTTTCTGGGCACTTTTCTGAGATGTCTGTTGTGACTTGGAGGGGTTGAGTTAGGGTTGAGCATACAGTGGTCACTTACTGTCAGCACTTTGGCCAGTTATAAGTGTCTGTAGTTAACACTGACCATTGTGGGGGGGGGGGGCTTCTTGACCAAATCCGGCAACAACAGTCTATAATCATAAACCTAATTGTTCAGAATGCAATTTGATGAGCACATCATGTCTATTTATCAAAACAATAGCAATAGCTACCTCACTAGGGCCTATGAGCTTCCCAGGCATAGGCTTTTGACCAGGCTTACAGCATTAGATATGAATTCCCTCCTGTGGCATAGACTTTAAATCTAATCCAAATTCATTTTGTTACCTGTATATCAAACTTGTCATGATTGAACCAGCGGGCACATCTTTTCTAGATGGTCAGCATTGCTGTATACAAAGTCCATAGCCAACTAGGACTGCTGAGGGCTGGTCTGCCATGAGGAAGCTTCCCGATCAGTTAAATTTCTCTGTGTCCTGCAACCACAGCATGTGATATCTTCTGCAATAGTTCTACAGTTGGGTCTAGATCAGTGACAACTGTCCATATGTAAAAACTAATTTTTAAGTCAGTCTTCTGACATACACATACGGCAGATTAGAACACACACTGGAAGCACATGTCAGTCACACCAACAAGGAGGAACATACTCTGGAATAGTCAACCCACAAATAAGCACATAAATGTAGAGCTCATAGATGTTCCAGAAAAGTCAGCATGCTTCAGAAGCAGTGTGTATTTCATAACTGGGCAAACTGACTGGCCTGCTTCAGTTGCACGTGGCTGGAAGGCTGTATCTTGGCAGGGTTTCCAAACTTAGCTCACTCCACGCTGCTGTTTTGATTTCTTCCTTCCTTAGCTGTGACCTCCCCCAGAACCCCTGACACACAGCAAGGAGGCTGTCCAACATGCCATGATGTCAAGCTCAGGCCCTTACCCAAGCCATTGCCGTTGACATACCTCTGATATTTTTTTATTGGAGGAATCTGGGCTGAAATACAAGGTCGATGCCAAAGTACTTTATGTGAGCTGAGCTTACTCTATGCCCCGGCTTGAGACATGAAAATGGTTGTTCTCTCTAAAAATCAACTGTTTAATGACAGGAGGCGACAAACATGTATCCAGAGCGCTGGCCAGGAGCCTCCTTGCAGCTCGCCTGCGTTTCTATGACTTTGTGTCTCTCTTTTGTCTTCAACTGGGAAAACACTTTGCCAAAGAACTGAATGTTTTTTATTGGACACCACTTTCGTTTTTTTTCAAACATTAGGAAAATGGTGGTGCAGACAGGACCATCTTCCGATCAGGAACAGTCGAAGGAAGCAAGGCTTCCCAGCATTTTCTGGCTCCAACATTCATGGGATGTTGTGTGTTCATATTGTTCTGTTGAATGAGCAGAAGCATAAATGAAGTTGGCCACAGACAACCATGCTCCTCTGCAGGGGATGGAGCTATGGCACCCCGGGTGCAGTCAGCTGTGGATGGGTGAGGAAGCCACAGGTGTAAGGGAAACCTCATTACAGCTATCTTTAGTAAAGTGCCGAAGATTCCAGGGGGAGAGAGAACTTTCAGACCTTGTCCTCACCACCCCTGATGTCTTTGGGACACAGGCTTCCAGGTTTCCCAACTCTACCGTTCTGAATAATCTATTAATTAGCAAAAGAGGAGGGGACTTGGACTTCTTATCCACCATGCAAATCTGCAACAATAAAATAAAGAAGAAAAGGAAGTGAGGAGAGCATTACAGGACAACAGACCCAATTAGAAAAAAAGAAATTACTTACAAAATGGAAGGAATTTGTATAGAACTGAAGAAAAATTAACAACTCCCCAGGGCTTTACGGCATAGAATTTTTTTTTTTTTAAAATACATGTTCATGAAAGGCTATAATGTGGCTGGTATCTTGCGAAGAAAAATTCAAAATAGTAGAAAATCTTGCAAAGGCAGTAGAGAGGTACACTGAATCTCTTATGTCACAATTTGTCATGGCAGTGATATGGATATCATAAAAACTCTTTGCAAGTCAGAGATCTCTACCCTGAGAACAGAACCATAAACCTGCCCACAACGTCACCATGGGCTGGTCGGTAACACTGAATCTCCCGTGTCAGTGAGGGCATGGGCTCCTTGCTTGCTCTTAGCCGCCAGCATTGACGATGGGAAGGTTGAGCAGTCATCGATGGCTTGGAGCCCTCACCTGCACTTGGCCACTGTGAGGTGCCCTTGTGTAAATCAGACATGGACATCAGCCATATTGATGTAAGTTGGCATATAAAAAGATGCTGCATCACTTAAAAAAAAAAAAAGGCAGCCTCTCTGGGAAGAACCACTAGTACAAGTGTCCTTTGTCTGGTCCCACACATCCTTGGTAGGGCCTGGTCTTGGCTCAAGGCCAAGTGGAATTCAGTTCCCAGAATGCCTTCTTGCAGATGCCTTGAACAGGACATGACCCATGTAACTGGACTTGACTTCTTTTGTTGGATAAAACCATCCTCCAAGTACGCAGCCCCATTCCTCATCCTGGGCTCAGATCCATTGGTTGATAAACAACTCCACCTATGCCTAGAATTTTTGGCTGGGGAAACCTCAATCCACTTGCACAGGGGCCCTTTAACATAAATATGGAGATAAAGTCCTTGAAACTTACAAGGGCGATTATCTGTGCCAAATTTATATTTATAAATAGAACAATAAGGATTGTGAGTTAAACTTGAACTCCTAAAACTAGATTTTAAGATTTGCAAGTTTAATTGGTGAAGTACTCATTTGAAGCCAAATATCCCATAAATAACCTTTTCAGCACATAAAATCATTGACGCAGCCTTTAATAAAAGGAGTTCTATAAAGCTACGGGGGAAATAGGAGTTGTAAATAAACACATTGAAGTAAATTGAGGAATGAAAGAATTAAACGGAGCATCAAAGTAAAAGCATCACAGAATGAAAACAAAGATTAGAAACACCAAGGAAGAAAACAGGGTAAGCAATCAACCACCACCATAAAAGCATGGCTCCGAATAATCAGATTAAAGGGAAAGAGAACATGAACGAATATAAAAGGGGTGCACTTAAAAGAAAAAGGCAGCAGAAAAAAAATCCTGAAAATATTCAAATATACATCAGGAAAAAACTATATCCTGAAATGTAGAGACAGAGGAACTTCCAGTTTATAGAGGTATGATTCCCAGAAAACAAATACAAAAATGGCGAATATTGAGGTGTTTGCTTATCATTATTAACCTTCAAGGCAAACAATCAGGAGTTCTTCAGTATCTACACAAAGATGGCTGGCTGTGAGCTCTGGCTGGCTGTGAGCTCTGGCTGGCTAGCCTCAGACTTGTCCATAACAACATCCATAGCCAAAACTCACTGGAGCAGAGTGACGAAAGAGAAAGAAAACACAATCTAAGAATGTTACACCCAATCAAGATGTCACTCGAGTACTAAGACACCAGGACTGAAGCCCCAAGTGTGAAAGAACTCAAGAAATAGAACCCCCAGGACCCTGTTTAAAAAGCTGTGATGGACATCAGGGAAGCCAAGGACCAAATGGAGACACTAAGGGCCAATATTCCTAACCAGAGAGTCTGAGGGATTATCTGGGAATTTGACATCCATCCAAGTTTTCCTTTCTGACATTTAAAGAGGAAATGTAGCCAAGCCAGTGATAAATCAAAATAAAGAAACCACCACAGTAAAAGAGCAACACACAGATCATCTTCAAGGAGGACTAAAGCTAAATAGCCGGTGGCTACAAAACGAAATAGAAATGTAAAACTCAATGGAAAAATAATAACAGAAGAGAGGAAGCCAGAAGATGAGCAAAAGTACTCAGATGTCCCATTTTCCCAACAAGCATGAACCTATCCCATCTAGAGTTGAAAATACAGGCACTTGGAAACTGCTCTTAGAAGGATGGAAAGAACCTTCCACAGTATAAAAAGCACTGATCTGCAGTCATGAAATCTTTATTTTTACCTAAATTACCTTATTTCCTTAAGAAATAAGTTGCAAAGCATGACACCAGACTGAGAACATTTCATGTTGTAAGACTGGCAGTTATTTCATTTGTCTTCAGAGAAAGATGGCGAGGAATTTTCTCACAACTTGCTATTGACATTCAATTCTTTCTGATTTTAGATGGTTCTCCCCTACCCTCTTTTCTTTGTATTCTTTTGCATTTTTTGAATTTTTATAATAACTATGACTTGTTTTGAAAAAATAGTAAAGGAAAATAACTTGGTCTCAGAGAATAGGAAGCTGGGAGGGGTGGGGTTCATGCACAGCCACAGTCAGTTGTGAAGGGTCTCCCTCAGACACAGAATGCCCACCATTCAGCCTCTATGAATTGAAGGACACATAAAGACATCAGCCACCCCAAATAGTTATTCTTTCCAATAATCAGTTATGGCTCCATCAAAGTGAGTTCACTTCCCTTACCGGACCCTCTTCCCTGTTGGTGGCTGAATGATGGAGACG
>CABHPR010130062.1:0-11701 GCA_902168415.1 Peromyscus melanophrys | reverse complement strand
GTGTGTGTGTGTGTGTGTGTGTGTGTGTGTGTGTGTGTGTGTGTGTGTGCGCGCGCGCGGGTTCCTGCTTTCTATATGCATATTCTTTTTCCTTTCTGAATTTCAGGGTCATGCTGTGGCAACCTGGCGCCTGACAGGTGAGGAAGAGCCTGCCAGGGGATTAGCGCTGGCAGGAGCCAAGGACTGGACACCGGAAGCAGGGGTGGGCAGGACAGCTGCCTTGCCAAGGCCAGTAGTCCCAGGAAGGAGTCTGCTGACCCACATGGCTTAGACGCAGCATCTTGCTGAGCAGCAGCTGGTCCCAGCTCCAGAGGACTCCCCCCACCACCACCACCAGGAGTAGGTGCTCTGTGATCCCCTGTGCAACGGCAGCTGGGGCTGCGATAACCAGGAGAGAGGACCAACCAGCCCGGCTGATGGGAAGCAGCAGAACAGAAGCCGTGGAGGGAGAGGAGGGCCTTGGTTTTTACGGCAGTTTCCTGATGCCCATGAAGATCATTAGTTTTCTTTCTGGCCTCAGGAGGGGCTCCTTTCCCCTGGCCGAGGGCCTGCGAGCGTGAAGAGGACTCTTGCATGGAATGCAGGCCCCCTGAAGCCCGCGCCCTCGCTGCTGCTGAGATCAGAGTTCCAGGACTTCCCCACTGCAGGGGAGGAGGGGCAGCCTCAGTGTCTGCTCATGAGCCACAAGGACCCCGACTGCTCCAGACTGGACCTTTTCAAGCCGCCAAAAAGGGGAGTCCCTGGAGCTGGCCACCAGCAGTCACAAGGGACTAGAGGGCTGGGATGGACTGACCTCTGCCTTGACAGGGTGGCAGGAGAAGCAGAGCCTCTGTGGCCCAGCTAGTGACTGAGAGACCCGATGAAGCCTTAAGGGGGGGGCTCCAGTGGCTCAGGGACGGGGGGCGGGAGGGAGGGGGGCTACTCCTGCAGACGTGCTTTCTCCTTCTTTTGAGGGAGGGTATGACAAGAGTCCCCCGCCACACCTCGTGCCCCTATGCCCTTTATACGGGCTGCCCACGCAAGCAGGCTGCACCGTGGCTGGCCCCACAGTAGGCTGGGAAAGGATTGGCCACGGTGACGGCTGCCCCGTGGCCAGCACGATGAAGTGCTCCCTGCGGGTGTGGTTCCTCTCTATGGCCTTCCTGCTGGTGTTCATCATGTCCCTGCTCTTCACCTACTCACACCACAGCATGGCCACCTTGCCCTACCTGGACTCGGGGGCCCTGGGTGGAACACACCGGGTGAAGCTGGTGCCAGGCTATACGGGACTACAGCGCCTTGGCAAGGAGGGTCTTCCGGGGAAGAGCTGCGCCTGCCGTCGCTGCATGGGCGATGCCGGCACCTCTGACTGGTTTGACAGCCACTTTGACAGTCACATCTCACCGGTCTGGACCAGGGATAACATGAATCTGCCCCCGGATGTCCAGAGGTGGTGGATGGTAAGAACCGTGGCCCCTTTGGCTTTCCTTTCGCTGCCTTCTTTCCAGAGTCGGTTCATTTGGGAGCCGCGCTGACAGCCCCCCTTTTGGACTGTCTATCTCGTGACTCCCAGCGTCCTGACCGAGTGGGAAGCCCATCTGGTCTGAGCCGAAGACCCCCATCAGATTGCTAACAGGCAGGGTGAGGTTCGACCTGGAAGGAGAGAGAACTACTATTTGTGGTGCTTGTAGGAGTCCAGTGCACACACACACACCCCTCCAAAAAAAAAAAAAATGCTGGTGGCCTAGGTAGGCAGCACAAATGGCCAGAGCAGTCTGAGTGAGGAAGTAAGTGATGACCTGAAAGCCATGCCATAGACAGAGGCCTTCCTGGGAGGGGGCAGATGCAGCATGCTACCCTGCCAGCAGGCGGCTCGTGCTACTCCCTCCTCCAACTTCTTATTTTTCCAAAATCGTTATTATTATTATTTATGGTGTGTGTGTGTGTGTGTGTGTGTGTGTGTGTGTGTGTGTGTGTGTGTGTGTGTATGTACGTGTATACACGTGTGTACATGTGTGATGTAGTGGTTGATGTATGGGTGCCACAGTGGACATGTGGCGATCCGAGAACAACTTTGTGGAGTTCCAGGGATTGAACTCGGATTGTCGGGCTGTACAGTGATCACCCTTCCTCGCTGAATCACCTTGCCTGCCTTCCTCCAGCCTCTTATCAGACTCCAGAAGCCTGGTTTTATATGCACAGCGTATATACATGCTTTTGACATTTTTTTTTCTTAAATTTTGGTATGTGAATGGATGTTCTGTGTGCATGTATTTCTGTGTACCGCTTGTGTACCAGGTACCCTCAGAGGCCAGAAGAGGGCTTTGGATCCCCTGGAACTAGAGTTACGGACAGTTGTGAGCCACCACATGGGTGCTGGGAATTGAACCTGGGGCCTCTGGAAGAGCAGCCAGTGCTTTTAACCGCTGAGCCATTTCTCCAGTCCTTATGTGTGCTGTGCATGTTTTATGTATGTGTAAGCATGCAGGATTGCGTTTGTGGAAGCCAGAGGTTGGAAAGTATCTGACTCAGTCACCATCTACCTTACTTTTGTTGCTATTGTTCTTTTTTGAGCTAGGGTCTCACTGTGTAACCCTGGCTGTTCTGGAACTCATCTGTAGACCAGGCTAGTCTTGAACTCATAGAGATCCACCTGCCTCTGCCTCCCAAGTGCTGGGATTAAAGGCGTGCGCCACCACTGCCCGGCCAGAAATATGGATTGTAAGACTGAATATCCTATTGATAAATGTTGACTCAGAGTAATTATAAACGCTTCAAGAGTCATCTTTGGTTCTTTGCAGTTGCCGGAGAAAATTGCTTTGGTCTGGGAGAAAACATTGTAAACCTCAGCTGCTAAGGGAGAAGGAGGCAGAGGAGTCCCAGAAGGGCCGATGCTAGGTCCACTCCTGTTTTCCCAGGTCCCAAGACCTTTTTGTTTTTCATATCCTCCACCCTGCCCCCATCATCTCCGGAGCATCACTTCCCACGTTTTACAGGGCCATCTGGTTGCCTCCTGGGCCAAGAATGGAGCCTGTAGGCTGCCTGCTTTCCCTGGCGTGGGGAGTCATTTCCTGATCCCTGTTCCTCTAGCCAGCATGGGAACAAGATGACTCTCCTCTCCTTTTTCAGAGATATGAGGATATATGACCACATTTATCAAGACAGCTGTGCAGAATCTGTTCATTGGCCCAGACTGTTAAGATTCCTCCAAGACATAGACCCTCTTGTAGCAGAGTCCTGCCTGCCACTCACAACCTCAGTCTTTGTTTTATGGAGAAAATAAAGGTTCAAAAAGTGCCCAGTGTCTGCCTGCCATTGTAGTCTCAGGGGTGCCTTGTAGACCAAGACTCTGAGCTGGGGTGGATTCCCAGGGGACTAGACAGGCCTCCGGTCACAGGGATGGAAATCAGAGGCTGTTTTAGGTGCTATGTTCCTCAATCCATACTTCTACCTGTTCCCCACCATCATCCCCTTTGGCCATAAAGTTGAGAATTCTTGTCTCAGAGCTTCTGCTCCAAAGAAGACTTGGTCCCAGAAGCAGGTCCACAAACCCATGGGACTACGACTCAGTCTACAGCAATGTAGACCAGGCTCACAGAGATCCGCCTGCCTCTGCCTCCCGAGGCCTGGGATCAAAGGTGTGTGCCACCACTGCCTGGCTGCTGGCTGGATTTTTAAAACTTATTCTCCTCTCTCTCTCTCTCTCTCTCTCTCTCTCTCTCTCTCTCTCTCTCTCTCTCTCTCTCTCTCTCTGTGTATGTATGGGCATGTGTGTGTCACATCACATGTGTGGAGATCAGAATCAATTGTCTCCAACTGTGTGGGTCCTAGGACTTGAATATTAGTCATCAGGCCTAGCAGCAAGTACCTTCACCTCCTAAGACATCTCACTGGTCTGTGGATTTCTTTCTTTTTTTTTTTTTGGTAGGCATATAATTTTTTGTTTGCTGTGGGCCCCACCTCCTTTGTTGCTGTGCGTCATCTGCCTGGCCCCACTGAGCATGGGACTGTGCCGGGGTACGGTGGTATACATCTATCATCCCAGCACTCGGGAGGTTGAGGCAAGAGGATCACTGTGTGGTCAGAGCCAGCCAGTGTTACACAGTTAGCTCAAAACCAGCCTGGACTACATACTGAAACCTTGTCTCTAACAAACACAATACTTAGGAGGTGGAGACGGAAGGATCAGGAGTTCAAAGCTAACTTCTGCTATATGGAGTCTTTGTTGATCATTAGCAGTTTGGGTTCCAGCTCTGGATAAGGGGCAGAGGGAACCAGTTTTCTTCCAACCACCGGGCTTTGAAGGAACTTTTGTTTGTTTGTTTGTTTGTTTGTTTGTTTGTTTGTTTGTTTGTTTGTTTGTTTCTTTCTTTCTTTCTTTCTTTCTTTCTTTCTTTCTCTGTCTGTCTCTTTCTTTTTTTTATGAGCTCCCTGTGCTTCCCAGAGGGTTCAGAGTGGCTACAGACAAGTTCCACAGGTGCCCCCCAAAAGACAGAATGGAAAAGAACCCCCAAGGACATTGCTCTGCTTTATGACCCAGGCCTACAAGCCCCTCCAAAATGCCTCAAATAGCACTTTGACACCCATCCCAAGTCTCTCTAGAACATTGGGGGAGCAGCCCATGATTGGCAGGGTACTGGGTATTGGTCTCTCAATAGTGAGACTCATTGGGAATCAAGACTTCACTACCATTGAGAGAGGAGTAGTTCCTCAGTGCCTGGGGAGGGGCTCCCAGAGAGCCCTGGGCAAGGAGGTCTGTGTGGTTCTGACTGGAAGGGAGGTTTGAAGGGTGAATCTCTCTATCCTCACAACCATCTCCCTTGTCCAGATGCTGCAACCCCAGTTCAAGTCACACAACACCAATGAGGTGCTGGAGAAGCTGTTCCAGATCGTGCCTGGCGAGAACCCCTACCACTTCCGGGACCCTCAACAGTGTCGGCGATGTGCTGTGGTGGGAAACTCAGGCAACCTCCGGGGCTCTGGCTATGGGCAAGATGTGGATGGACACAACTTTATCATGAGGTGAGCCTTCTAGAACCAGGCAGGGAACGGGGAAGACAGTCCATGAAGCGTCCTTGGGGATGCTTCCACCTGGACATCCCTCCACCACCTGGGTCCCACGGATTAAACTCAGATTTTCAGGCTTGGTGACAAGTTCTTTTACCCCCTGCCGCCATCTTGCCAGTCTTCTTTGCCCTTTTCTGATAGGCTTCAAGTGCAAGTGCCCACCCAGTGTGCTAAGGGACACCAGCAGCCAGAGGGCTCAGTGCATAGGCTTGGTCTCGCCCTAGTTTTTCAAGGTTGGTGGAGGAAGTGTTCAAAATATAAATTTTGGGGGCTGGAGAGGTAGCTCAGTGTAAGAGCACTTGCTGTCCTTGCAAAGGACCAGACTCTGGTTCCCAGCACCTATATAGCAGCTCGAAGTCATCTGCGACTCTAGTTTCATGGAACCCAATACTCCATGGGCATGGCACGTAATTGTTACATGTACGTACATGTAGGCAAAACACTTATAAAATAAAAACAAATATTTTTTTGAAACCCACAAAATATACATTTGGGAGGCTAGAGATGTAGCTCAGTTGCCTGGCACGCACAAAACCCTGGGATTAATCCTGAACACTGCACACACCAGGCTCTGTGGTATACCCCTACCTCTCCTTTTGGTGTCAGGAGAACCTTAGTAAAGTTGCTAGGACTGGAGACAACTCAGCAGTTAAGAATACACACCGCTCCCGCAGAGGACCCAAGTTCAGTTCCTGGTACCCATGTCACATGACGTACCTGCTACTGACTCAGTACCAGGGCGTCTGGCACCTCTGGCTTCCATGGGCACCTGTACTCTCTCACACACACCTACACCCAAATACAATTTAAAATAATAACGAATATTTTTAAAAGAACTGTTACTGGCAGGAGGTATTTCTACTGTCCTTGCAGTACGCTAAATCAACTTTTCTCTAAAAGAGGGTGAGGGGGGCATGGTAGCACACGTTTATGAATCTCAGCTTTCTGGAGGCTGAGGCTAAAGAGCCCAAGTTCAAGGCCTGACTGGGCTGCCATAGTTTTTTAAGCCCAAGTTCCTGGCTTAAAAAAAGTCTCAGAGCTAGGCACAGCAGCCCGCACCTGTAATCCAAACACTCGGAAGGCAGAAACAGGTGGATCTCTGAGTTTGAAACAGCCTTGGCTACATAGTGAGACCGTCTCAGAAAAACCCCAGAGCCCCATGCTGGGGATACTGATAGTTGGTAGAGTGCTTGCCTAGGATATACAAGGTTCTGGGTTTGAGCCGCAGCACCCCTGTATAGAGGTAGAAGGACAAAGAAGTTCGTGTTCATCTTTGGCTACCTAGTGAGTTCAAAGCCAAACTGGGATACACGAGCCCTTCCCTGGCTCTGTCTCAAAAATAAAAGTAAAAGCCAGGCATCGGTGGCGCACGCCTTTAATCCCAGCACTTGGGAGGCAGAGCCAGGCGGATCTCTGTGAGTTCGAGGCCAGCCTGGGCTACAGAGCAAGATCCAGGACAAGCACCAAGGCTACACAGAGAAACCCTGTCTCGAAAAACCTAAAATAAAATAAAATAAAATAAAAATGTAAATAGGGCTGGGGGGATGGTTCCAGTTGTAAGCATGGTTCCTTGTTCTGCAAGCACGCGGACCAGAGTTCAGGTGTAATTGCACCCATGTCAAAGCTGGGTGCAATCAGCGTGCACCCATACCCCAGTGCTGGTGGGATTAGGATTGGTAGACCCTGGGGGCTTGCTGGTCAGTCAGTCTAGCCAAAATGATAAGTTCAAGTTTCAAGGAGAAACCCTGTCTTAAAAAAATGAGGTGAGAACTGGGGAGATAGCTCAGTAGATAAAGGCATTTGTTGGCCAAGCCTGACGACCTCAGCTTGGATTCTCAGAGCCCATAAGAAGAGCCAGGTGCTGTAGCATGGCTTCTCTAATCCCCGTGCTCCCCTGGAGGGAGCTGAGGGGCAGAGACCAGAGCACCCCTTGTCCCAGCCGGAACAGTGGCCAGGAGACCCTGTCTCAAGGAGGAAAGGTGAGGACTGACACCCAGACCCTGCTCTCTGACCTCCACACGTGTACTGCGGCATGTGGACACCCCCACACCAACAAGCACACACAGCTAAATCAAGCAGAAAGCAACAGAGGAAGACTCCCGTCTTCTAGCCTCTCCTCTAGTCAACTCCGAGCCTCTACACACACAGGTGAGTGCGCACACACAGGAATGAATGAATAAAGAAAATACTGAGACGCCAGGTTTCTACTAAACATCTCCTAGGATGAGCATTGCAGAAAGACCAGATTTCCCAGGAGGCAGAAGGCCTTTGTCTTAGACACTGTTGCTGTCTCCATAGCAACACCAACACAGCAATATGTCTCTGAGGATTTCCATATTTTTTTTTTTTTTTTGGATGATGAGAAATGGTGATGGACAGGGAGACAGGAGAATACTGAGTGCCACCCAGAACTCCACTTGGATTATCTTCATCGTCCATTGCTGGTACTTTAAAGGGAGGGAAGCTGGAAGCGGGTGAAAGAACTCTCTCTACTGAGGCTTCCATTGCTTCCCTTCAGCCCTGGGGTACTTGAAAAGTCCAAAGCGCCTCTCAGATGCTCTGGGCAACTCTGCCATTAGGTTCCTGGGTGATGATTGGGAAGCCCCAGGGGTCAAAGCCTGCAGCTCCGAAAGCTGTGGCTACTTACAACATGGGTGTCCTAGCTGCAGACACATCCACAGATTCTCCTTCACATGAGGCAAGGTCAAGATGTGGTGTTTGGCATGGGCCCTAGAACGTCCTTGTAGAAAGGGTGACCTGGATGGTAGTTGACTGTCTGGGGTCTATATAATGAGCCAGACGGCAGCAGAGGTGGCTGCTTGCAGACTTCTCTTGACTTGGAACCAACAAGGGAGGCCTTCCATCCCAGAATCAGGGAGAGCATTGCAGTGAAGTAGAGCTCTGGCTTCCTCTCTGTCTCGCACCTCCAGCTGTCTCCACCTGTAAATTCTCTAATCTTAGTTGATGACTGGAATGGGGGTCTCATCTTGCCGACACTAGCCAGCAGATACATCCAGTTCCTAGCCTTGCCTGGTGATAGAAGACATGCTGTAAGCGTAAGTGAAAGGGATGAGAGAGCCGGATACTGTGTGCTCTAAGTAAAGTTGAACCCACCCTGCCCAGTGTTTCTTTGGCTGCTGAAGGCAACGAGGAACAGTTAGGTTTCTGGAATGCGTGGCTCTGTGTCCCAGAGATCCATGTCACCCTCTGGCCCCTTTCCAGGGCATGACTTATCTAGAATGGATCAGCCTCCAAAAGAGTGCCACGTTTCTTCTCGTTCCTGTGGAGGCTATGAAACATCATCTTGGACGTTACTTCGCAGCTTCGTTCCTAGTCCCTTGCTGTCTGGGGCCTGGCGTGGCGTGAAGGAAGCGCAGGGCTGAGGAGTAGACGGTCTCACTATTAGGTCTTAAGAGAGCCTTCTTGAGACCTCTGGCTCCTGTACAGTGGAGAAAGCAGGCAGTGGGTCTTTAGAAGCCAGCCTGGGGCAGCCGTAGCCCCCATCACACAAAATAATACGTTTCATTATGATACTTTCATATGTGTATGTAATTTATTTTGATCATAGTCAGCTGCCGTTGCTTTCTCTTGCTCCTCTTTCCCCCCCCGCCAGCGCTCTGCTGCCTCCTCCCAGGTTGTCCTTCTTTCATGGCTTTTTCCCTCAATTTAGATAATCGCAACCTTTTGATCTTCAGAGCTTTGGTGTTTTAGTCTCTGGTAAGATGAAGTTTGCTTCTTAGGTCCTCACAAGGGTCAATCTGGATCCCAGCACCAGCCCAGCCCAGCCTCCATGTCCTTCTTGCCTTTTCCATCATCCACAGGCAACTGGGATTCTTCCCTACCTTCTCTGACACTTCTGCTGCTGGGAGAGAAGCAGGAGGCGAACAGCAGAGGTGCCCTGTGGCAAAGGAAGTCCACACCCAGCTCATGGTGTCAGCCACTCTGACGGGGGACGTTTGTGCTGGGTTCACAGAGCTGGCGTGAAGGCTAGGGAGGCACCTGGAGACTGTTCCTCCCCCCTGGGTCCCCGTGCCATAGTGAAGGAGCAGAGCTTATGGCCACCCTACTGTGGTAGTAATGATGCTGCAGAGTGCTCCATCCTCAGGAGACAGAAACAGTTAGCAGAAAACAAAAACCAGCAAGCTCATGCTTAGAGCTATTTCAACTGTGGGGTAAGACGTTCACCAAAATGGGAGCCTTACCCGGACTTAGTGGTATGCATCTGTAATCCCAGCACTTGGAGGGTAGACGCTGGAGGGCCAAGAGTTAAAGGCCAAGTTAGGTCCATGGCAAATTTAAGGCCAGTCTGAGCTGTATGAGATCCTGTCTCAAAAAAGAACAAAGGACTCAGGGTCCTTTTCACCACTTGGATGTTTCGATGAATAGTGTTAGGTTTGTTGCCAGCATGTAAAATTTACTCTTCTCTGATACACAAATGGTATTCAGTTGATGAATGGACAAAATAGACCCACCAGTCCTTTGATTAATGGAATGGTCTTATCTTTACTTAAGCAACCATTGCCTAGTCAAAGTGTACATCATTTTATACATTTTTTTTTTTGAGACAGGTATCACTCTGTAGCCCAGGATGTCCTCAAATGTATGGTAATCCTCCTGCCTCAGCTTCTTGAATGCTGGGACTATAGGCATGAGCCATCATGTCCAGCTTCCATTTCCATTTTTGGTGAGTGCCAAATTATCCTCTAAAATACATGTACCACTTTCCATGGTGGTTCTTCTTCATGTTACCCTCTTTTTTTCTTCAGGATGAATCAGGCACCAACTGTGGGCTTTGAGAAGGATGTTGGCAGCCGAACAACCCACCATTTCATGTACCCTGAGAGTGCCAAGAACCTGCCTGCCAACGTCAGCTTCGTGTTGGTGCCCTTCAAGGCCCTGGACCTCATGTGGATTGCCAGTGCCCTCTCTACAGGACAGATCCGATTGTGAGCCTCTTTGCTGGCTGAGTAGAATATGGGCAACATGGGTTACATTAGTGAGAAGGGAGGGCTCAGAATGGGAATTAGCTGAGGGCACAGCTTATTCTGAAACCCCCAGTTTGGTCTCTCCAGGAGGCAGCTCTGCACCATGGAGCTCTTTTCTCTGGTAACTGTCTCTGGGATTGTAATTCCATCCCAACTGGGAACCCTGGGCAATCCATGTCACTGAGGGGTCTGTTATTGTTATTGTTATTTTGTTTTAACTTTTGAGACAAGGTCTTGATAAGTCACTAAAAAAGAAAAAACTGGCCTTAATCTTGCTCTGCAGCTGAAGCAGGCCTTGAATTTGTGATCCTCCTGCCTCAGCTTCCCTGGTAGCTAGGATTACAGGTCTTTGTTACACTTCTGGCTTACCAAAGGTTTGGTGGGGTTTGTTGTTTGTTTTGTTTAATTTTTAAAATATACATATATTTATTTTATGTGTATGTGACTGAGTGTATGTGTGTGCACCACATGTATGCAGGAGCCCAAGGAGGTTGAAAGAGTGCCCTGGAACTGGAGTTCCAGGGTGTGGGTGCTAGGAACTAAACTCGGTTCCTTTGCAAGTTTCAACTGAGTCATCTCTCCAGTCCCATGCGTTTTCTGGCTTGTGTGTGTGTGTGTGTTTCTTGAGGCTGGGTTTCATGTAGCCAAGGCTGGCTTTGAACTACTTTTCCTGCCTCCACCTCTACAATTCTTGGGTACAGGGATATGCCACTACACCTACCTACCAATTCTTAAAAACAAAATAAAAAATTAGATGTATTTATTTTACAAGTATGGATGTTTGCCTACACGTATATATGTGGTTACCACGTGTGTGCCTGGTACCTGAGTAGGTCAGAAGTGGTGTGAACATGACGCCTGAGTTGAGTCCCCAAGACCCACGTGGTGGAAGTTGAGAACCCATTCTCTCTGACGTGTATGCTGAGGTGCTTGTGTGCTTCCCTCACACAAATAAATAAATGTAACTAAAAATTTCAAAAGAGGTGGACTAACCAATAACATTTTGACCGAATTCAGATACTGTAAATGTGACTTAATTTTAGAATGTCTTTATGTTCTAAAGGTCTTTAATCTAGTAATACCCCCAATAACCCAATCATCTTATCCTAGCCCTAAATAACCACTTGGTCTACTCTGTCTCACCTTGTACTTTTTTTTTTTAAAAAAAAATACAGATCTTGCCCCAAGTTTATTTGTAAAAACAGAATAGGTCACTGATCATCTGCAAATAGTGTGTAGGTGTGTCACACCAGTCCATCTGTCTTCACATTGGCAGACAGAAACCTTTTCTATGGGGCCTTCACAGGGGCCTGGGCAACTTTGGGAGCCCAAGCTGGAGCTGTGGCCTCTGCCTTGGTTTGAACCTTGGGCTTTGGTTGGCAGAGCCTATGACCCTTGGCCACGTAACTTCTAATCTGCTTCCCAAGCTCAGGGTGAGCGATGAAAGCAAGATGGCTGAGTTTGTGGTTGGGGTCCTACGGCATTTTGGGCTTAACCACTTTGGGCTTCCCAGGGCCTTGATGGCCTCTGCAGACACACCCATTGCCTTCTAATTGTTTGCCTGCATCTTCTTCAGGCCTTTCTTGTTGTTTGCCTTTCTTGGCAAAGCGCATGTTCCTCAGGAACTTGAGGTCGACCCCCTTAAGAAATCTGTATCTTTGTGACTGGGT
>CABHPR010130061.1:0-37147 GCA_902168415.1 Peromyscus melanophrys | reverse complement strand
AGAAGTAGCCAGAGAAGGAGGAGGACTCCAGGGGTCAGCTACCCAGCTACACAGCAATCCTAATGCCAGCAATAAGATTTACAGAAGTAAGAGAATAGGAAAAGTCCAGAGGCAAAAAAAAAAAAAAAAAAAAAAAAAAAACAGGCTAAGTTAAGGAAAGCTGACAAGAAACAAGACAAGCTAAGGCTGGGCATTCATAATTAAGAATAAGCCTTCATTTGTGATTTATTTGGGAGCTGGGTGACAGGTCCCCCAAAAGAGCAAAGAGTAGAAAAAACCCCAGCAACACATTACCACAGGCATCCATTCCCTGCCTGCTTCCCGGCTACCATGAAAGCTGTTACACTCCACCACCACCATGCCTCTGAAACTGTCTTTTAAGGCATATTTAAAATATGTTCTTAATTGAAATAGAATTACATCACATTCCCCCTCCATTTCCTACACGTAGTTCCTCCCAGCTACCATCCCTTGAACCCATCCCATGTCTCCTTTTAAAGTTGACAGCCTCTTTTTCTATGGTATTGGTGTGTGTGTGCGTGTGTGTGTGTGTGTGTGCGCGCGCGCGCGCACGCGCGCGCACAAATATATATATATATATATTTGTACAACATGCTGAGTCAATTTTTGTTGTTTGTATGCATATGATTTCAGGAATTTCCACACTGCACTGGACAACCTCCTTCTCCCAGTCAGTTGTCTGTAGTTTTTGCAGATGGGACCCTGTGAAAATTTGCCCATTCCTTGTTAACATGCCCATTGATAATGCCATTGTTCTGGTCTTGTTTATGCCATCATTTCTAAGAGAGACTGTTTCACAGCTGACTTTCTGGTATTCTGGTTCCTCCAATCTTTCCAATCCTCTTCTGGGATGTTCCTTGAGCTACAGGTGCAGGAGCTGTGATATAGATGTATCCTTTGGGGCTGGGCTCCTCCTCATCTCTTGATACTCTTGTCAGGAATTTTCTCACGGTGGTGAGAATGCTGACTCACTCATGTTTATATGCTGTTAAGCTTATTGGTTAATGTAGCAGAGATCCTATTAGTTGAGAACTTTGTGGAACATAAGAGATACTCCCCACTCCTCTACTGGAAGCTACTTCCTTCTGAGAAACTACTCTTTATTTTTGGTTATTTAGCCTATCAACTATCTTAGGCTTCTACCTTTGACCCTGTTGAGTAATTAATTTGTGAGAGGGGAGAAAAATTTAACATACTAAAATACATACCCAACTTTTCCCCTCTCAGTATTTTGGCTGTAGTTTGGGAGAAAGCAATGGCTGTTGGAAAGACTGAGATGACATTTGGAGATTACTTGGTGACTTAGTGGACTGTGTGTTTATTTTAAAATGTTAATTCCATAAAACATCAAAGGCTTCATCCAAAAAGACATTGGTACTCTTATCCTATAAAATTTCTCATGATTGAAAATTTGGATGTCAAACCTTATTTACTCATGTAAGTCACTAATCTTCAGTCAACTGATTCACCTCATCATTTGCATTTCTGGGAGAAGCATTAAGGGACCTAGGTATTAGGTCTTATATTTAAAAATGTGTATGAGTGTATTAGTACAAGGAGATACCTTCCCAAACTTTCCTAAACTGAGAATGTCACCATATGTTTGAACAAATGCCCTGCTAGTCGATACTGGGTGTAAACCACTTGAAATATTGGAGAAGAGCCAGTATTTCATCATCTGGCCCCATGTCTTCGCACAGTGTCATGCTCTCGTGTGCCGTTCCAGGGTAACGAAATGCCAAAGGCCTGGCTAAAATGCCGACAATGATACACCTCTTTTCCTGGAGCACAGCTTCTGTAGTCCATGAAGCTACTTTCCCAGCTGAAAAATGCTGGGGAACCAGTAGGACGAGGCCTTCTTAAGTACCTGCTTACAGTGACTGGCAAACAGCAAGTACAATTAAATTTCAGTATTGAGTCACTTGTCAACTGATCAGACTGACTTCAGCTCCTACCACTGAGTTTGCAGGCTGCGTGGGATTTTGCCATATTGAGCTTAGTGTGCACTAATAGATGTGTGCTGTTAAATTCTAGAAAAGCCACATTCTTTTAATAGAGTCTATATGCCCGTGTTTTAGAACATGTGTGCTACTCACCTCTCTAGTTTCTTCACTGTGAGTTTTTGATTCCAGAAGGGTAGACTATAGACATTGATTGGGTGTGAACAGACAGAATGTGTCGCCTTTTTGCTGGGTAAAGAGCCTACACAAATACCAAATGAGTCTCCTCCACGCATGAATCCTTTCTGTCACTTCAGTGGGAGTTTTATGTGGGAATAAAGAAGAGAAAAATGTCACCGAGAGTGTGTCTGATCATGATTTAATATCTAAGCCAAGAAATCTTGAAGTACAATTCCCCCACCCACATAACACTAAATCATTGACTCATGCAGGCAACAGGCCTCCAAAGAAGCCTTTGCAGTACTGAGAGGAACAAGCTAGAACTAAGTTAATTTGATAACTCCAAATGACCTTCACAGAAAATCCTCTGATCGATTATGATATCTAATTGAAGTGTAAACGTTAGGATGAGCACGATTTGCTTTCAATCTCCCATTGTAAGAGGACCATAAAAGTGACAGCCAGAGTGTGCTGAGAGAGAGAAAGAGAGAGAGAGAGAGAGAGAGAGAGAGAGAGAGAGAGAGAGAGAGAATGCTCAAAACAAATATTTCCATGGGATGAAACCAGAGTGGGAGGAAGTAGAGAAGATAAATGGGGCAGAGTATGAGAATCAGATGATTTCTCTACTCAGTTAATTGTACCTTTCTGTAAGGTTTACATACATTCATTGAAATTTAGAGTCCATCTAACTTAGATTACCATTAAAACAAATATATGTAACAAACACAACTATGTTTTATTAAAATAAGTAATGAAGCTTATGGGATCAGTCCACAAAATTTAAAAGCAGCCCTAGCCCATGTTCCCCTTGGAGATAATTACATGACTCAGTCACTGGAAACCAACTAAGCCAAAGCAGAATTATTAGAAATGAGAAGAGAGCATCTTAAGATTCCTTTGGCTGGCTTTTAAGTCGCTGAATTGGTGCAGAACTGAATGTAATCTCTAGGCTGCAGCATGAAGCAGTAGAGAGCATTCCTAAAGACAGAGGTACACTGTGTTTATCACCCTGCTTATGTCCAGCAACTGAAGAGAACCATTTGGAATGTAGTTTACAATCTGTTTCTGTGTGTGCCCATTTCTTCAACCATTCAGTAATCTTGCCTTTGTTTCTTAACCATACATATTCCAATTCTAGCCCCAGATTTGCACACATGGCAGCCTGCTACATTCTCATAAATGCCAAAAAGAAGAGTCTTCCTTAACCCCCTTTAAATGTCTTCTTTATAGCTCCAGAAGCAGCCCATGATGTGTTCTGTGGGTAGAAGACTTTGTTTTAGAGCCTTGGATGAGGAGCTTTACAATTATGTTAAGGCACCCGAAGTCCATTTGTAGACTCAATACAAATAACCTTTCAAGGCCAGAAAATACAACAAAGCATGACATTTGAGACAGGCCTTTAATAATACCTTAATGATGGAATTATTTTATACTGAAACTGAAGTTCATGCAGATTCTATCTAGAATGGTACTTTAGGGTTTCTTATGACCATAACGTGCACTGAATTCTGGCTTTTACATGTTTCTTTGAACTAGCAGGCTTGCCCACTCAATTAAACTTGGTGAGTAAATTGTTTCTACCAGTGTTGTTTCCTCCTCTGCATATCCAAGCAGGGCCATTGCCATCACCCCACCTGCAGGAAGAATTATGAGTGAATAAGAAGTCCCGTTCAAGTGCCGATGCTATTGAAACCAAGCAATATCAGTTAGAACATTTTACTTTTCACTTAACTGTAATTTTAAGTTGATGGCCAAGAAAATGTGCCTACAGAAATAAAGTTTAAAAGCCTGTTATGTAATACCATTTCTGGATAGGGAGAAAGCACCCACCTAGGATGCTTTCTTCTCATCTGCAAGGATGTCAAACTACTGAAATACTAACCTGGGTTTTTATCATCATTCATCTTTTTGAGGATGTGTCTGGGCATTGGAATGCCAACCACTGCAGACTAGTGTGGGCGTTGCTAATGTGGAAGCTGAGGTTATTTGAAAAGAAGTTTTTACAAGTTGTTGGCCCCAGGAATTGATAGGAGTCTCAAAGTTGGAGATCATGTGATAAACCACACAAGGTAGAGACTTGCCCACTGATTAATCACCATCCTATGAACCTGAGCAGAGTGAGTCAGAGCCAGCCAGCTAGGGTAGAAGTGATCAGTTTGACTGATCTAGATGAAAGACAACTGCCATTTTGGATCTACAGGCTATAAAAAAAAAATAAGTGGAAAACTAAGTCAGAAGTTTAGAACCTGCTCCTGGTTTAAGAAATTACCACTCAACACAGATTCATTTATAGATTAACTTCCTCATAAGTGTGATAAGTGCCCTCTAAATTGTAAACGGACAGAAGGAATTCCCGGAGTTACCATTTGTATCAACTAGCAAGTGACTAAACACATCTCTATGTGACTATTTGATAGACTTTATCAAATCCTTCTTCAGTTCCTGATGGGTCATAATCAGATAAAAGTCTTCTGTTAGTGTTACCTGTCAAAAACAAAATAAAATTCAGCAATAGGATTTTGGGTCTCTTTTGGTAGTTTGGTACTCTCCTATATGGTACAAATCCATAAATCTAATACCAATAGGTTTTCTCCAATATTCTCTATCTTGAGACTTATATTGAAGATGTTTATAAAGCCAAAAATAAAATATGTAGAAAGAGAATTCTGATGTCTGATTTATCCGAAATGAATACGTTACTAATTCTTGAGAGTCAGACTGGGATAAAATTGATTTAACTTCCTGCTATGTAATGAATGATAAACTGAAATGTTCTTTTTTTAATTAAGAATTTTTTTTTGTTTTTTTTCGAGACAGGGTTTCTCTGTGTAGCTTTGAGCCTGTCCTGGAACTCACTTGGTAGCCCAGGCTGGCCTCGAACTCACAGAGATCCACCTGGCTCTGTCTCCCGAGTGCTGGGATTAAAGGCGTGCGCCACCACCGCCCGGCTAATTAAGAAATTTTTAAAATTCATTTTACATACCAATCAAAGATTCCCCTCTTCCCTCCTCCTGTCCTCCAGCCTCTACCTCCCAGCCCACCCCCCATTCCCTCCTACAAGATGGTAAGGCCTCCCATGGGGAGGTGCATTTAGTAGAGGCAGGTCCAAGCCCCTCCCCCTACCTCAAGGCTGTGCATGGGTGTCCCATCATAGAAGTGAGCCCCAAAAAGCCTGCTCATACATCAGGCATGGATTCTGATCCTACGACCAAGGGCCCCTTCTGAAATGTTCTTAATACCCTGTGCAGAGTCTACTTTTCCCCAGTACTATGGAATGCTCCTTAAACATGCAACTGCTTTGTGGAGATTTCTAAATCTGAATAATCACTGATGGAAATAGAAACCGAAGCAACTACATAGTGAAGTAGAAATACGCCTTTCTGGGAACTGTCACTCTGGGAGGGCCCTACTCAACCCTGATGATGGCTGCTGAGCACTGACAGAACATTAAAGAGGACTCTGTAGAGTCCTCATTCTAAACTGCTTGTCTGAAGACAGCGAGCATCACCCAGGATTTAGAAACACAGTACTTGGGTTCCAGCTGTGCTCCCACCTCTGGTAAACTTTTTGATCTCAAGCAGGAAAAGAACAACCTAAACTTTGTTATTAGCGTTGGACTCTGTGACCTCGGCAAACTGCTCAGTCACTAAGTCTGAGCTTACCTGTCTTTAAAGTGGAATTCTATTTGCTTTCTTCCATTGGGAGGATGTTATGAAAATTAACGAGATAATATTGGTAATTTGCTCTGAGTCTCTAAGAAGAAAAGCACACTTTAAGCGGCAACCCCATTATATTGTTTTGCAATCAAGCTATATTTTCTCCTCCTTCAATTATCACCTCAACTGTTGTGTTTACTTCAACAGTTAGGTGTGTCTAACTGGTCAAGGTAATATTTACTTGTATTGCCTTTCCCTATTGATGTTAATTTATCCTATTTTGCGTCTATTTCCAAGTTGGTTTCTTTGGGAATAGTTTATGCTTGAGTTGATTATGTTGACTGTAAGAGTATTATCTTTAGAAAGAGGCTTATACACCTTTAAGTATATGTGTGTGCATTGTGGGATAAATGACACACAACAGCTTCTAGTGTTCTTAAATGATTATATACAATAAAAATAATAATTAATGCTATAAATTTAAAGTGCACCTTTCATCTCTGATCATCTCAAAGTACTTTAGAAAGGCTAATTACACTTCACAACACCTCTTAACCATACCTATCATTATTTCCATTTTGCAGGTGAAGAAACTGAGGTTCAACAAGGTTATGTGAGTAGCACAAGGACCCAAAGTGAGTCAGGGCCAAGAAGGGCCCTTAGGGTCTAAGGCCTAATTCAAAATGGTATCCTGGCTAATAAGAGAGCTCTACATTTGTAGGGATGGACTGTACAGGTAGCCATCAGGGACTCCCTATAGTCAAGTTGACACCGCCGTGCTTACATGACATAGTCTCTCTTTTCTCAGCTTCTTGATTTTCTTGACCTTGGAAGGTTTTCTGGCTTTTCCAACTCACCTGTTGAGTTTGAGTGGACTAGTAGTTCCTGGCATACACAAGATAGCAACCTCAAATCAGTTAATGCTGCACTAACTCCAGCCTAGCAGAAATCCAATGAGAGCAGATGTCATCAGTCAGCACTAACCTGATGCTGATGGATGACCTGCGATTCTCATCTATGGCCCCATGAGATGCTGTAACAGAAGGTTTTAGAAGGCCAAATAGAATTTTATCACTAGAAAAATAAGCCTACAATGGTGACATAGTTTGCTAGGAAGAATGAGATGAATTAGAAAGTGACTATCTACCACTGACAAGCTGGACCCTGTGAAGTAGCTCCAAGAGATGGCGCTGAGTACAGCCCACAGTCTCAGGTGGGCCACATCCCTTTCTTAGCTGGTGGACAAGCCCCACACTATGTGTGACATTGTGTTAATTCGGGAAATTTCAAGATTCTAGCTAAAATGACCTTCCCGTTCAGTCACGTTTTTCTCCTTATAAACGAGTTTCTAAAACGTTTTCTTTGTCCAATCTAGGGAACCATGGTATAAAATGCTTGTGGGAAACAAAATGTATTAACCTATTGGTAGGAATAGGTGATTCTAATTGGTGCCATGAGCAAGGAGTCTTAGTGGTTTGGCATAGTTTAGGAGACGAAACAGCTCACTAGTTAGCCATTGCAGTTCGAGGCGTGACTGAATCCAGAACTGTTTCTTACTAGCCATAAGACATTGAATACGTGGTAGAAAGTCTTTGAGTCTGTTTTTATGAACTTTCGGCTGCAATGTGCATCTCTATAGCCCGATTTGTCATGTAGGTCAATGAAGGGATTGTAGGAATATCCCAAATATGACTGACCCCTGACATGTGGCAGGCAGCAAGCGCACTAGTTGTTAGGGTTAGTATTAATATTAGTTATTAGAGTTAGTATTAATATTTGAGTTATTCCCCGAATTAACTGATGAAAAGATCGGAGTAAAAATGGATAGTATGGCTAAGTGTATAAAGAGACAGAGTGTAAAGAGACAGGGTATATCTGTGTTTGTGTTTTTTTTAAAGATGCTTCTCTGATATTTGTGACCAGTGAAACAAGGTGAAAAGGGCTAAATCCATTGTGATGGAGGCAGGAGAGGATGGCAAATTAATTACAGGAAGATTCAGGACACAGTTAATTGGCATAGAAAACTCATTCCCTTCCTCTAGAAAAATTGTGTTTGCTGCTCTTCTGTATTACAATGGAAACTTGTTCTCAGCAAGCCCAGCCTCTCTTTTGAAGGTCCCCAGGGAGTGGCACTTGGCTAAGGCCCTAAAGCATTTAATGCATGTTCAAAGAAGTTTTTTAAAATGTTTGTGAAAATAATAAGACTAAAGTTAAAGTTGATGTAAAATAAAAGAAACCCTTCCAGATGGGATTGAGAAAAACTCAAATAGCCTTTTGCTTAAAAAAGGGGTGGGATGTGATTCATCAAAAACACATTTTCATCTAGATATAAAAGGCAGTTGGTCGGGAGAGAGAGAAGACAATGGATGCCTTTTGTTCTAAGGAGAGCACATTTTTTTAGGAGCCAGGAAATCATTTTCCCTTGTCCTAACCTTGCAGGAAGATCCATGAAGCCTGGATTGAACCCATGAGACAGAAAATTCCCATTGGATCTCATAAGCCAGGGCTTCAGATTACACATTAGAACAGAATGGTGTAGGTGGAAGACTCAGAACATTAATGTACTAATGCACACCCAAGCTGTAGCTCACAGGAGCATCTTGACTGATATACTAACATGTTGGCTCCATGGTGGATATACTCTGAAGTTCAGTATTTGGAAGACTCTTAATTCTTGCATTTTCTCTGTCTAACTCAATATATTCTCATATTGATTCCAAAACGCTCAAAACCAAAAACGTACTAAATGTGAATATGTTGCTACTCTCATTAAAAGCCTTCAACACCCCTTACATTCATCCACAAAGAAGAAGAAGACAAAACACCTGAAATCATTTGAATAACATTCTTATCCCTTCAACATAAGGATGGGATCTGGTGTTTAGATTTCATCACAGATCACTCCCTCGCCTGGAAATGCTTTCTGCCTCATGCCATTCAAATCAGTCAATATTAATTATGTAAGGAAAAACCAGATTGATCTGAGAGGTGATGAGAGAAAAATCTGCATGTCATACTGGATTTTAGAGGAGAACAAGAAGAATAAGGCTCGAACTGAGACTCATAGTCCAAGCTGCATGAGGAGGGTGAGAGGTAGACCTGTGAGGAAGCCCGAATGAGGCTGGCAGATGAAAGAGGGACTCTGTAGAAAGGAAATGCTCTGCCTCCCATAAGACTGCAGAGGGGCTTGTCTACATGGTTCAGTGTGGGTTTGTTATGGCTTGAATTGGAGATGACTTCCACAGGCTCGTGCTTTGAATACTGTTCTCTAGCTGGTGGCACCCACTGGGGCACAGCTGGAAAAGATGGGTCTGGTTTGGCCTAAGCTCTTTGCTCCCTGGTGTGCTATTATATAAGTAGTTTCTGCTGAACGCTCTTATCTCTCTGAATTGTACCATAACTTCTCCGCCATGTCAGACCCAAACTCTCTGGAGCCAAGAGCCAGGCTGTATCATTCCACCTTCGGTTGTTTTTTAATTAGGTATTTTTCCACAGCAACGCAGAATGAACTGATATGGAGCCAAAGTAAAGAAGCCCCCTGGTTCAAAGAAACATTTTAGTAGAGTGTGGGTGCAATGTGAACCAAAGGGGTCTATAAATAAGAATACATGTCAATTTATTAATGGGTGCTGTGGGAATACAGACTCACAGGGACAGGATAAGGTAGATCCAGTTGCAGAGTCCTTCCTCTTTGTCTGGGAAAGATGGGGATCGACACATGCTGCTTCACGCTGCCAAACTAGGTCTCCACAACCCAAGGGAGAGTGCGACCCCCTCCTCTTCTCACTTATAAAAGGTCACATAGGCAGACAAGGAGCCCAAGGTCATTGGCTGAGTGATTATCCACTACATGTGGGGGACTATAAAGCATCTCTATAGTGAAGTGGACCTTGAGAAGCATCTGATAGACAGCTCTGAACTGACCCAATGAAAACTGGTCCTTAAGGACTAGGTTCTAGTCTAGCCCGATCTACCTAGTGAGTTCTAAGACAGCCAGAGATCCTGTCTCAAAAATACTCCCTGCCCCCCACAAAGTAACTGGAGTAGTTTTTATTAGTTCAGAGTGGCTGGAAAGCTCTTTCACCCAGGAAGCAGGAAGGTGGTTGCCCATCTTCTACAGGAGAGACAGGAAACCTGTGGAGGCTTTCAGTGCAAACCCTGTTGAAGCCAGCTGGTAGAACAAAAGCCAGTTGGAAGCAGAGTGGCAATAATTAGTTCCCACAGTCTCCCAGCTTCCCTGTGAAGCAAGTATAATTACCTCCTATTGACAGACGAGGAAACTGAGGTTCAGGGACATGATGTAACTTGTCCAAGTTCTCACGGCCAGCAAGGGGCAGAGCTGGAAATGAAACTCCATACCTATCTTACACTGTGGCTCCTGCTGAAGCAACCACGCTGCACTGTTGAGAGCGTACAGGCTCTTCAAGTCCATGGGCTCGGTGTTCAGCTTTTATAGAATAGTATCACCCATCCTTGCATGCCAGATAACTTCTGCACAACCGTAGCTCCTATGTGATTCTGTAAACATCCTCTTCTATAAAATGCCTCTCAAAATTCTCACAAGTACCTTCGAAGTGTGGGATGGAAACATCTTTGTCAGTATCACTGGTTTTAGGCCCAGAATTCCTTCAAAGGGCATTTCCATTTCCCATCTTCCATGAAGCCTTCACAGTAGCCACACAGCTAAGCATCAAACTGACCTTTCCTGCAGTACCTGAGATTTAAGCACGGACTGCCTGAACTCAGCAAGGCTTTTGCTACTCCGTTGTGTCATGCTTACTTAACAGGGATGGCAATCTTCCCAGGAAACCTGAAATGCAAACTGTTACTAATTTGTTCCAGTTTGTCACTAGCATGGTTTCTCTGTCCAGCTGTGAATGACACTGAATTTTCAAGTGCAAATGACACATTAGAATGACTGAGGTATGTTGGACACAATGTCCCAATGTCCCCATTCCGGAGACAGCACAGACTTGCTATCTGTTTACTTCTCACCATCAGGCCCTCATCTTGTCAGTGTTCTGAGTGACGGAACATGCAAGATACCCTGCTCTTAGCCGGGGGCGTCTGGTCTTTCACGTACTTGAGTCCTGCACCCAGGCAATTCTTTTCTTTAACCATGCTGTTGCTTTCTACCAGCTTGACAGAATCCTCCAGTCTTCACGGTTCAATTGAATTCTGGATCGATTAAAAGTAAGAACACGTTTCTTCTCCCATTGTGAATCAACTTAGGTAATTAGAGAAATGACAAAGAGTTCATCTGGAGTTCTCAACAGAATTTTCAGTAGTGTATTGTCTGCTTTCAAAACAAACAAGGTTAGTTGGTAACTCAGATATACAAACCTAAAGCCATGACTGCTTTATTTCTTGTCAATAATTTTTTAAACATAACATTTCTATTACTATGAGCCCTAGTCATGTTTGATTTGTCTCCTCAGTGTGGAATAGGAGCAGAAATAAGGGATAATTAAAAGCTTTGAAGTGCATCATATTAGACAGATCTATAATTGGAATGGAGATAGATTGGTCTTGTGCAAAATAATTGGATATGCTGTGTGCATAGGTAAGTCACTTGATAGCAAATGTCTTCATACATTTCTCTCTTTCTATAGAAATAAAGTTTCTATGTATATATAAATAAATTCTCTATATAAGTCAATTTTCTATATGTAGTATATAACGGTAATGTCAAACTTTCTATATATTACCAGGCTATCCTATTTCTTCCCTCCTCCTCTCTGACTCCTTCTCTATATCACCCTCTCCATACATATGTATAAGTGAATAAATAAATATATACACCAATATAGACAGAATGGGATACATAATACACATATGAAACAGGTGTCAGTTATGTGCATATATAAATATACACACAGATTTACACATATATGATTGCAATAAGAAGAGAATATATATGTTTATAAAAAGTAAGTACAAAACATGTATGTGTATATAGATATATTTTTCCTATATATGGTGGATACAGATGTGTGTTATATAGTACCAACTATACATATCATATATGCATGGAAATATACAGTTCCTATATATAGGAATAGATATATACAAGCATGTCTCTCTGTGTAAGACTCCATGCATTTGTCTGCAGTGTTCTTATTCATGCTCTGTGACAGACATCAGTGAACAGTACATCTTTTGTACTGCTTCCTCCATCCTCCCAGGCACTTCTGCTCATTTCCTGCTTCAGGCTTCACAGCGCTCTGTATAGACAGGTGGCTCTTCGGCTTGTGACACAGTAATTATCTGTTTACTCCACTGTGTCCTCCCCTGACCTATATCTCCTTAAAGTCAGGGACAGTCCAACGCTTGGCCTTTCCCTCACTTGGTAGGTGTTCATTATCATATTAATATAGTCCTTCATGAAATAATTTGCATTTTATATTGACATCATTTCAGCATCAGGCTGCATTCATTTAGAGCACTATTCTATGGCTCAGTGTCTAATATTATGTAAATGTACATTCACAGAATTGACCCACATAGAGATGTATGTCTTGAATATGTGTGCCTCAAAATTTAGACACTAAGGGCTGAAAAAGAAATATATGTATATATCAGTGGTAGAGAGTTTCCCCAGCATGTGTGAGGCCTTAGGGTCAATTCCTAGCACCAAAAAAATAAAATTGTATGCTGAGTCTTAATCCCTAATGCGATGGTATTTGGAGGAGGGCCTTTGGGAGGTGAGTAGGTCACAAGAGTGGAGCTCTCATAAATGGTATTAATGCCCTCATAAAAAAGGCCCCAGAGAAATTTATTATTCGTTTTGCCATGTGTTGACTTGGGAAAACGACATCCATCTATGAGCCAGAAAGTAGACTCACGTCAGACACTAGATCTTCAGGCACATTAATCTTAAACTTCTCAGCTTCAGAACCATTAGTAATAAAGTATTGTTGTCACAGGTTGCTCCATTTAACATGATTTCTCATGGCAGCTCAAACAGGCTAAACACACAGACGTACATGCAAACATAGGAGTGAATTCATACATACCCATCCAAAGCACCACAGATACCTTGCCTTGTCATCAAGACTTTCTCCACTTTCTCCTGCTAAGGCCCTCAGGTAGTATTGTCTCCTTTAGGAGCCTGAGAAAGGTCGTCTGTCATTTCCACTCCCGTTTTTAGTGAGTATAATTTCCAAGCCAGGGGCTGCCGGCAAAGTCCTTCCTCCAGAGTCCAGTGCTCAGGACTGATGTGTCTTCTGTCAGCCAGGAATTGAAGATCTAAAAGTCCCAAGCTCATTCACCGGCAGCCCTCTGAAGGAAGCTGCTGGGACTAGATTGAAAGCTCAAACCCGCTCTCTTGTCACTGGCAGAATCCGCACTTTTTATTTGTGGCTGATCTCTTTGCCCAGCTAAGTGGAAGAGGCCTTAGGCTGCGATTTAAATGGCTTGAACTTGATACAAATGTCCTCTTTATTCACAGAGGAGGCTGCTAACAGACTGCCTCCTGAAAGAGACTGTTAAATCTCTGTATGAGAGTATTTGGAAATAGGGCATCATTCTATTTATCTTGGGTAGCGTCTTGAGTGGATGAATGACCCAGATAGCCATTTACGTCCCTCTAAGCCCTGAGAGTGTAAAACTTCCTTGGAAATCCTTCTTTAATACTAGGCATGATGCTTTATGATTTCAAAGACCAAATCCATAGAAATAAGAGCCTAGATTTAAAGGCTTTTTTTTTTTTTAAATCTCGTGTTATGTGCCTGCTTTGTTTTTCTCTCACTGGCACAGTGTACAGATCACTTAGAGATTTCAAAGTTTTTCCGAGAGAGAGGCATACAATAGCTTTGCAAGGAGAAACCATTTGAGGCTCAACTGCTAAGGACAGCTGTGTTATTGATTTCTTTGGAGAATTCTCTCTCTTTTCTTTGCTCTTTGCTTTTGTTCCTTAAAAGAGAGACCTAATGTCTTTTAAAGGCGATCTTTGAAAAATTCATTAAGCCCATCTGTAAAGAGCCTCAAAGATGGTTACGCTTCATAAGAATACAGTTAAAGAATGCTTTTGAGACTTTGAGTGGCAGCCCTGTCAGTGGAAAGTGATCTTCTGCTTAGTGTTCAGTGCTTAGTATTGTGGCCACTCATTACTAATTTTTAACACATTCTTACCATTTGGGAATTCCTGAGACTGTCTGGAGCTTGTTATCTACCATTCCCTTTACCTAGAATATTTTCCCTTTCTTGGGCTAGAGCACTGACTCATCTTGGAAGCCTCAGGACATGTGCCATTTCTTCTGGGAGTCTTGACAGTGCATTCTGGCTCTGTTTGTCCTTCTACACTGTGAACCCACCTCCTATTTCCTTTATGGTAATTGCTTGACTAACTGTCTAATCTTCTTCCCCATTCAACCTCTGAGCTGGGAGCTTTGAGAAGGATGAGGGATGAGGACTAGCTGACTGTGTCTGTCCTGGTTCTCTATGTCCTTGACATCTAGCAGGCTCTTAAATGGTGAGTGAACAAATAGACTTACTGGGCATTTTGTAAGGCACTGGAGGGCGATGGTAAAAGAGACCCAATTATTCACAAACAAGATTCAGTCAGTATGCCAGCTATCACAGATACACTCTTCAGAGGCTCACACTTCACGGGGACACAGGGAAAGTAATAATTAAATGTGCTCCAATTCAAGTATGTACCAAGGACTGAGAAGTGCAGGCTTCAATATGCTCATGGCACCAGGGCACATTTTGAGAAGCACTTGATGCCTAGGAGACAATCTGTTAGTCCTGGGAGCACAAAAGTGTTAAAAACTCAGAAAGTCCCTTGTCTTTTACAGCATGCTGTAAAGTATGAAAACCACTCATTCGTTTGTATTGGAGACTGGAGTCTGACCTACATTTAGATGTGATTTAATGGAGTTAGTGGAAAACAGTATTCCCATCATCGCCTGTGTTTCCCAGCTTCCTCTGCAAGGTCCCTGCATTTCCGTTTAATTAAATGGAAGCTGCTACAAAGAAATTGATTGCTAAGAGATGGCTACTGTGACCAGGCAGTAGTAAGTAGCACGCATCTTTAATCCCAGCACTCGGGAGGCAGAGGCAAGTGGATCTCTGAGTTCGAGGCCAGCCTGTACAGAACTAGTTCCAGGACAGCTAGGGATACACAGAGAAACCCTGTCTTGAAACCAACCACCCACAAGACTATTGATTATTTTCAACATTTTGCTATATGGGTTTATGCTCCCTGTGAAGAGACCTCCAAGGAGTCTGAGTGGGTAGAAGCACGATTTCACAAGTCTGCGTAGACTTGCGCTCCTGTGACTTATCTAGAAAGAGGGTGGAGCACAGAGCTTTCATCAGCCCCAGCAGCTTTGATGCTGCTTCTCTCAATGTCCTTGCCAGGAGAGGTGCTTGATGCCTGGGGCCGCCTCACCAGACTCTTCTCTGCTCTGAGGAGCCTGGGGTACCACAAACACTTTCTACCTCTGTCCACATGCTCCATGATGTCACTACCTGAGTGCAGGTAGACATTGGTCAGAACCACCATGGCTTTCTGCAGACAGCTATGGAGCTTGGGAGTGTAAACCCCACCAGAAAGAGCAATCAAGTTCCTCTCTCCCAGGAGAGCCCCAGTCTGTGTGGAGGAACCAAATTTCCCAGGGAGCTTTCTGCAATGAGCATACCCTTCATGCTCCTGCCTCAGCTGAACTTTGAAGGTCTGTTTTGTTCTCCAAAACTCAACAGTCAGATCCTAGGAAGGTTTCCTTGCTGCTACAACCACTTCTGGAAGCTCAGTGGTGGAACTCAGAAGCTGTGTCAGCTTCTCTCTACTTCAGGAATATATGCCAAAACTCTTCTGCTTATCCAGCTACTCAACAGAAGTTTCTGAAAGCATATTGTATGCTAGGAACCATTTGAGACAAATAGAGAGTCCCTTGTAGAGCTGATTTTCCTGTGAAGAGGAAACAGTGATCAAGATGAATGCCTTGCTGGGTGGTGATAAGGGCTAGAGAGAAAACAGTAAATAATATAGAAGACTATGAAATGGAAGGCCATGGGAGAGGCAGGAGGCATAGTTGAGATTTTCAGTGGGATCTGGAAGTCATGCATGGGATGAGGGGTTATCTAGAAGCTATATGCATGATGATATATGATATATGGAGAAAGATCTGCAAACAGTGGTAAGGCTCATGATTTGGAGCATGGAGTGGAGGAGAGTGTTAAGAGAACAGAGAGGCAGCCGGGAGCTAAACCCAGAGAGGGTCTGGATTCTGGAAGGCAGCGCTTTCTGCTCCTAGAGAGCTGTGGTGTCTGAGCTCCAAGTGGCTGGTCTGGAGTCACCTATGGAAGTGTCTTCCCTAGAGGGACACCTCGACCTTTATGTAGCACCAAGACACACATTTGTACTTGTGTGTGAACAAATCTTTATTCATTTTGAAGCTACAATTGATGGTGATTGACATTCAGTAGAAGCATCAGCCATTGAGACCCCAAATGAAGATATAGCTTCCAGCCACTTTCTAGGGCAGAACAACTCCTATGCTGAAGCCAGAGTTCCAGACAGCTGCCTGCTACACGTTGCATCCCATACCTCTCTTTGCTTTCATTTTTAGTCTGTCTGTCTGTACCCTCCTTATTCCAGCCAACCTTACTCTATTCTTTCATTCTGAACTATTCTTCCTTGTAAGGCTGCATTTCATCGGATCTAGGCCACCTCTTTGTTGTCTGAGCTACATGGATTAGAAGCCCATCATTGCTTCTTGAAATTTTCTTAATCTTTCCTCGTCTCTACAATGGGTGTACTAGAGAGTTGTTGAGGAAGAGATAGAATTCAACTATTCACCTGTCAGAATGGTGGGGGGTGGTCTTCCTGGAACTTTTGTTTTTCAATTATCTTCTCACCTCATTTCTTATTTTGACTCATTCTCCTTTGGTTTCTAGCTTCACAGTCTGCCAATGCATGATCAGCTTCAAATGTAATATAAAAAATTTGGTAAAGTTCTTTTGGAGACTACATATTAAGATGAATAGGTGCAAACTCTTTTTGAAAACATGCTACTGGGTTATACTCACGTATTTATCATGAATATAATTCCAAATGTTTGCTAAGAGTTGTGCTATACCAGACACCACCTCAGACACAGAGGTAAAAAGACTTCTGTTGCTGCCCTTGTGGAGTACATGTTACCACGGAGAGCATCCGCAAAACAAATACAGAGCCGCACAGTGTTACAGAGACAGGGACAGAGTCTGAGAGAGTCTTCACGTTCCCAAGCATAGAAGCAGCAGAGAGACCACTGTTGGTGCTGTTTGTGAAAGCCCCTCACTTCACTCACATTTTTCTTATTTTAGGGGACGGTTTGATTTCCTAAGTGAGGCCTTAAAATACGATGGCTTTGCGATTACCATTGCCGTGCATTTCAGTTTTACCAGCAAGGGTGTCCAAACCCAGTCTCTGTCCTATCAGAAACCCACCACAGCTCTGGTGTGGAGGCATCTTCCAGGAGCAAGTTTGGGATTTCGAGGATGCAATGGGAACTAGTAAGGCCAACCCACCCATTTCCCCAATTAGCTAAGTTCCCCAACTGTGACTTTACTAGCACCTTGGTGGGGCAACTGCTTCCAATGTTTTTGTACTTCAGAAAATCACATTCTGTCCTCAAGGACAGAAAACAGAATGATTCTTAAATTATTCATTAGAACAGACTTACTTCCCAAACAGCCAGCCTCAGTTTAAAGGCTGCCATTGACTATGTACTAGGACTATGTCTCACTGAAATCAAAGTGTTGGTCCTACAACCAAATGAAACACAATAATGGGTTTCTCTGTTCTAGACGGGCTTACATTATGTGCTCTTTCCTTATGCGAGAAAATAAAAAGGAAAGCCAAGATGACATCAAGATCTGCAGTGTCTGGAAGGAGAGTCTGCACACCTGGCCATCTTCTGTAAAAGGAAAGATTCTTCTTGTTCTGCTGTCATGGAGCTGAGATATTTACAAACCTACTCCTCTCAACAAGCTCATGGTAGTTTACATTGTCATACAGCACTCTCAATTATAGAGGGCTGTCTTAGATCTTGAAACTTTAACCTTTCCAGCTAGAAATAGGTTTTGAGCAGATAAGAGGAAGAAATGGCAAGACCTGAATACACAACATTTTTCTTTCCTTTTTCAAAGCTCTTTCAAACCCCCATTAGCTCTCCAAATTCCCAAAAGTCCTCTAAACCAGGGACATGTGGCTAACAGAATTTGAGCAAATGTACAGATTTGTCTGTTTGCAAGGTGGCTGGGTAGTTGGCTCTTTATGACTATGTACAATGTCATGGCCTCCCCAGTGGCCACACCCCATAAAACCTGTGATTGCTCTGCTCTTCCACTAGGGACCTCTGTCTGCTCACAGGAAGGCTGGGGAGCAATTCCCACTCCTGGGAGGTTCTCTAGCAGCAGAGGATAAAAGTTTGCCAACTTCCCCCTGGGGAAAAGAGTTTACCATCAAAGGAAAATAACTCTGTAATGTAATCTCTCTCCCTCCTTCTCTGTCTTTCTGTCTCTCTGTCTCTCTCTGTCTGTCTCTGTCTCTGTCTCTGTCTCTGTCTCTGTCTCTCTCTCTCTCTCTGTCTCTCTCTCTCTCTCTGTCTGTCTCCCCCTCTCTCTTTTCCACACACACACTTAAATACATGCATTGAAGCTTACTCAAACAGGTGTGTCTTGAAAGATGGAAGACAAAAGAATTTCTGTGTCCTAAAGCAGTGCTACATAAAGAAGAAAAAGCAGAAAGGGTCTTTCTTTAGGGGCACTCCCGCCCTGCTGAGATTCATAGGAAGCCCCTCTGGTCAGGCAGGAAGGAGAGAGAGTGGGTTTGCTCACAGGCCAGGAGCTCCTGGGCATTACTATATACTAAACAACTGTTCTCTTCCCCCGCCCCCCTATGTTCTAGGTGGCCCTGCAACCCCTTGGGTAGCCTTCTTCTTGGCACTCACAATGAATATGAGGCATATAGTTGTGTACCATCAACATCAACAGCTGGGATACATCTGTGAGGGGAAACTAAGAGATAAAGTTTCACCATTTTTTCCAAAAAGTCAAAATGCGTTCATCTCCATTCGACTTTGAGTATTCTGTAAAAGATACAGAGGCCCGAAAGTGGAAACAGGCTTCTCTCACTTAACCTGTGCCCCTGTGAAAAATTACCACAGCTTGTGTTTCAAGGTGTGGGTGTGACTAATTGTTCCCACTTTTCATAGTCTCTACTACAGCAGCTTTGGAAAGAGTCAAGACAGGAGGAGGAGGCCAATAAGTCTGCAAAGCCTGTTTGGGAATTTGCCACCAGTCAGGAGTTCATAGACATTTCTCAAGACTCTCTAATATCTAATTTTCCTCTGAAACAATTCTGGATTATTTCTACATGTTTCTTAGGGGAAAATAACACCTTTAGTGTCGGCAGCCTGTCCTTCTTTCCCTTCATGTGCCCAGTCATTCCAAGTGAGTCAATGTGCCAGTCACTGTAATTGGTAAAGAAAACATAAAGGGCAAGGCACAAAGGCTTGATTCGGAGTTCCTAACACAAGACCCCTAAGAACAAATGACTGTCAGGATGTCGGTGGCACGTGTGTGTGTGTGTGTGTGTGTGTGTGTGTGTGTGTGTGTGTGTGTGTGTTTAACCTGGCAAGAAAAATAGACTTGAAACAATCCTTAAAGGGTTTGATGTAAGCAATTAGCTAAAAACTAAGCAATTAGAAGAATTCATTAGCTTGGTGCTGGAGAAGTAGCCCAGTGAGTGAATAAGAGCATGCACCATTCTTGCAGAGGATTTGAATTCAGTTCCCAGTACCTATGTGGGCATTTTATAACTACCTGTGGTTCCAGCTCTGGAAGGATCTAGTGCCTATGGCCTCTGTGGGTACACATACTCCCACACATCCACACAGATGTGTGCACAAAAAAAAAAATCTTGAAAGCAGAGTGTCTTAGAATTGCCAAATAATAGAAATATGTACAGTGCAATATGTACTCAGAGATGGGGTTCTCACATTCAGGTGGTTGCAGAGAGGATAAATGGAAGTCGTCGTGCCCTGATGGGCAGATCACTTCCAGAACCCGAAGCCAGGCTCCATATCTCTGCTGCAACTTGACACAAAGACAGTGCTTGGTCATTAGTCAACTATTCCAGGCAGAGAAATTCCACAAGCCTGCCCTCACTGACCACAAATGGCTGAGAGCAAGTAGGTAGAACATGCCCGACGCTTGGTGTGGGATGATCAAGAAGACACAAATGTGTGTTGCTCAACCAAGTTGTAGGAGTGCCTAGCACCCAGCTCAGAGTACTGCTCCTGTTTAACCAGCACTGGAGAGGGTTGCTCACTCAAGTACCCAGAACTCTATCAGTGTGGGGGAGAGCTGGCCTTGATTCTGCAGCTGAGCAGCTGTGTACCTGCTTTATTAGTTCCCTCCAGTCTTCTTTTCATCCTCTGTGGGTAAATATCGTTCACTAAGGATCTCATAAGAAAAGAGACTGTGCTAGGTGAATCATTCCCCTTGTTTCATTTAATTCCCTCAGTTTCCAAAAGGAAAATATCCTCATAAAATTAAAATAATGGCAAAGAGGTTAGACATTTAAAAAGCAGAAAATAAAACAAAAACAAAATCATCCCCAAAGCAGTAGGGTTTTTGTCTGTTTGTTTGTTTGTTTTTACCATTTTGGTTCACATAATTTTCTCCATGAAAAACAGCAACTGGGCTAGGTCATCTTCACATTGAGAATTCAACTGCATTTTTTTAGTACCCCTATCTTAATGCTGTTGACTTATCAGGGAAATAGATGTGTCAAGTATGATTTGATCCTTAATCCTATAAAGCCCAGCTTATGCATTAAGCATATATTGATTACCTGGGAAACTACAAAGCTGAGTTCTTGTGCAAATGTGTCAGATTTTGATATTAAAGACAATTTGACATGAAATTTATAGGGTATGTTATTATGAAACTACCTTCTCTTTGATATGGACCTCATTCCTGAGATTCGATTATTTCTTTAAAGACAAGTGAGTCTAAAATAAATTGGTAACCGACTCTCAACCAATTTCAAATGGCAGATTAAGTAGAGAATTGATTAGGAAAGATCTATAAAGAAAGTGATGTGTTCGTAACAACAAGTTAGAGACAGGATATTGTTTGTGTTTTAAGAGTGGATATGTATTGGCTTAATTGATAGCCATTGTCTTTATTTCATGGTGAGGTAATGACAGTATCACAAAAATACATACTGAACATAGATTTTAAAGTAGACTTTTCCAATTTAAGAAACTAAATTTTAGGACTAGCATTTTTACACCCATTCCCCCTTATCATTTGAAAACTTATCTCACTTGTTTGTGGAAATTTCATAAATACTGAGGAATTCTGGTCATTGCATTTCTTCCGCAATGGGTTAGAGGATAGTAAAAGATACTTCTGACCATTGTTTTATGACCTTTATTTAAGCTGGAACAATTTATGCACTCACTATAGCACATTGCAGAAGCACATTTCTCTAATGAGAATAGTAGTTAGTAGGATATGTGACATATTTTGATGTTGGGGCATAGATGCAGCAGAGTGACCTGTCATCGAAGAAGATTGACACTGGATACACTTTAAAACAATACACTTTAAAACAACAATCTCCCCCAGTGTCTGGTAATATTGTCAGGTACATTACTTTCTTTAAAAAGTTTTTTTAATTATATGCATGTCTGTGTGTCTGTGTTTGGGTATGTGCATGTAAGAACAGGTGCCCATGGAGGTCAGAGGCATTAGATTCACCTGGAGCTGCAGTTACCGGCATTTGTGATCTGCTTGACATGGGTTTGGTGCTGGGTATCTAATTTAGGTCTTCTACAAGAGCAGTATATACTTTCGACTGCTGAGCCACCTCTTGATTCCCCGTGATGCTTTCTTAGGACAAGGAAATTAAAATGTTTTTCTTCTAGATATTTGCCAGTGTCTCTAACTTATAGAAATAAGGCAAGTAGATGGACATAAATATGTTATCTCTATAATCTTATTAAAACTAATGTCAATTGGTATGTTAAGAGTCATACCTGGCACTCTGAACTCAAGGCATTTGGATTTTTTTGAGCTACCTTTGCAGTTTAAATGATGAAGAATTGTGTTGGAAATTCTTAGAAGTTACCTCTGAGATGGAGTTCACTGTGCATGAAGTTTACTGTGGCATGCTGTTGGGGTCAACCTTGAGGAAGGAAAAAGAAGAGATCTGGGGTTGTGCTGGTTGCCATGGGTATCCTTGTTCATTGTGTAGTTGGAAGGTGAGTGACAGTTTAGAGCTAGCCTGAAGGTAAGACAGGGTAGTTGGGACATTAAACACCATGGAGATCAGATGTTGGATGGAGATCACTTGGGGAGTCACTGAGTTTGGGCAAGGTAGTTCTCCTCCACCAAGAGAATCCCAGAAATAGATGTCAGAGGAAGCTGTCCTCCATAGAGCTCCCTGTCACTACTGGAACAAGTCCATCTGCCCTGCATGGGGAGCTGGATGATTTCACTAGAAACTACCTAGATTGCTGTGCAGAAATACAGCTGTTTAATGTTTCCCATTCAGGTATATACGCCTCCACTCAATATTCATTTGGCTCTAAATTTTGGAAGTGTGACAGCTTTAGTCTTCCTGTAGTTTCTCAATAATGCTTCCAAGAACAAAGGTGCAACCTTTATGAAGCTGGCATTGTATCACCACAAGAATTTCATAAAGAGGGCCATATGAATTCTTTATTCGATGTGAAAAATTGTAACATTGTGCCCTTTTGGAAAATTTCAGATCTGCATTTATGGCTTTTATAGATTTGTCATAATAGAAAAAGTTGGGCTTTCTTTTGGCATCCAACAACCTTTGTAAAATCCAGGATATCACTGTTTAGTGTTCTTTATTTTTTCTAATTAAAATACGAGCACAAACATTTTTGATCATTACTTCACTTTAAAAGAAGGTACTTAGAGCATATTGGAATACATTAACTTCACAAATAAAACTATTATTACAGCCAGCATCTCTTAAATGTTTATCATGTGCCAGACACTGAGTGGTCTAGACAGTGACCAGTATCAAAATCCGTTTGATGAGATGGAGCCTTTGAAAAGTTAGGCAACCTTTCCATGGAGAACATGCAAGGGATTGAGATGAAATTCTGTTCTGGAGCCCAAAGTTGCATATGCACTAGGCTGCATTCACTGAAAAGCAGTAAACAAGGGGTCTGCCAATCACCTTGCTGAAACACTCTACTGTACTTTCAGCTGTTAGGTGATGATGGATAATTATATGGAGTGAAAATGATGTGACTTAACACGTTTTCCATGTTCATAAAAACACATGTAAGAGTGGTGTTTGTTTGTTTGCTGTTTCCACACCTATAAACCCATTGGTTTATTCATACATTTTCTCTGTTATTCACGTTGTAAATCCTTTCTAGGTATTTCATATGTGTCAAGTTTTGCCCGAGGTACTTATGTTCATCAGGGAATGAATGCACAGTTCTGATTGTGTTATGTTCTAGTGAAAGGAGAGAGATGACAGTAAACAAAAAAAAATTAAATGGCTAAATGGATATGAAGGAATAATGAGAGCCAAGCCAAAAAGCCTCGGGAGTGGAAGTATTTGGTATTCTACTCTATGCTATTCTTTCTATTTTATTCTGTTTTTGAAAAAGATGCATTCCTACACTGGCCTCTAACTGTGTAGCTAAAGATAACCTTGAACTAGGATCTTCCTGCTTCCACCTTCCCAGTTTTTGGAAGCAATGCCCAGTCCTGTGGCTCTAGAGGTTGAACCTCATGCATGCCAAGCTAGCATCTACCAACTGACTGCACCCCCAGCCCAGCAGCTACCATTTTAAACACGACAATTAGCAATGCTGATCTCTAAAGACAGAAAGGAATCACAGGTGTTATCTCTGTAAGCAGACAGAGGAATACCATTTTGGGAGCCAGAGGACCCTGTGCATGGCCAAACACAGGAGCATGTCTCTTTGTAGAGGGGGACTAGCGACACTAGAGTGTGTAACCAAAGGAATTCCATTTTCCTTAAAAATAAAAAAAGAAATGAGTCAAAGACCCGCTCACCATTTTTTTCTTTCCACTTTGTTTTGGTATTCAAAAGAAAAATCAGAATGGATCCAAGCCACAGATCCTGAGAGCAGTGAATACATGCTCAGGCTTACATCTTGAAATCCTCTTTTTCTCAGGAGGGAGTATTCTATCCTATCCTTCAGGACAGAATGCAGGCATGATTGCAAACGTGGTACAATTGCTGACCTAACATGCCTTAAACACTGTACTGACCCAATAGTACACCCAGAAACGGCACCCAGGAAGTTGTTGTATAATGACACAATCTGGGGATGATGTTTTTCCCTAAGTATGTGGTGACAAAGAGAGGAAGAACTCTTTCACACCTTTAGGATAGCTCTGGGCCCAGGTAAACTCCAGTTAGTTCTACTTTCTTGTCTGTAATTGAGAAGGAGGGGTTCCACTTGGGAGAAACCTTCTCATTGGAGCACATCTGCAAGATTGAACAGCCAGGAAAGAGAGCAAAGGACTAGGTATAATTAGTGAGGGTCAGATTCTGTTTATTAATATTAATATCAATTACAGGTTTGACTTTTGGTGATGAAGTTAAGTATAATTCTGTGTGCATTTCTTTATTTATAAGAGTGCTATTTTTATTCTTAAATGTGCACATAAATATTATTTAGTCTTTGGGAGTTGCACATGTTGTTATGTGGCACCCAAACTAAAATCACTTAAATAATTTTATTTCCAAATTAGCTAGTTTTTTTTAATAAAATTAAATTTATGATAAAAATTTAAATTTTTGTCAAAAGATGCAAAGAGAGTCTTTTTCTTATCCCCTGTTTCTTAAGATAGTTTCTGTCAATGTCTGACATAGTAGATAAGACTCCAGGTACGTCACTTGATAGCATCACCCTCTTTCACACAGGACCACTTCACTGTGTCCCGTCCCTCCTTCTCACCCCCACCACTGCAGACAAAACTCATCAAAACAAGCAGAAGAGAAGGAAAGTCACCCTGGACGAAATACATATAAACACACATATGTGTACAAGTGTATCCTTTTTAAATTTTAGGTCCAGCAGGTGAGAGAAAACGTGATATTTTTCTGTCTGGGTTTTGCTTATTTCACTTAGCATGATGACTTCTAGTTGTGTCCATTTTCCTGTGAGTGTTATGATTTCTTTGTTTCTTTATGGCTGCATAAAATTCCATTGAGTATGCATAACACATTTTTAAAATTCTGGGTGTTGATGAACACCTAGACCAGTTTCAGTTCCTGGTTAAATTGTGAATAGCTGTGTAAGTATTTCTGTGGTGTAGTGCCTTACTTAGCATCCTTTAGGTATATATTCAGAAGTTATGTTGCTGGGTCATATGGTGTTTCTATTCTTATTATTTTGAGGAGCCTCTTTATAGTGGATATAAACTTGAGCATCCATAGTGGATGCAATCTCAAAGTATTTTATTTTACATTTCCTTGATGGCTGGATAACACCCATTTAACTCTTGCTGGAGGAAAAAACAGGATAAGTGTACTTTTAAGCATGTGTGTTATATTATAAATGCTTGCACATTTTTACTCCCTTGTGGTCATACTTTGAACTTATATTTGCAATGTGATGATATTTAGAGGGTAGTTGGGGAGCTGCTGGGAGATTAACTAGATTCAGATTAGGTTAGGTGGGGAGGATATGCAACCTTCAAGATGAAATCAGTGTCCTTAGAAAAAGAAGTGAGACAACAGCTTGGTTTCTTCCATCTGACTCCCTCCTATATTAGAACCGCCAGGCACAGGAGTATGTAGGTAGCAGGATGCCCGTCACCAACGATGGAATCTGATGCACCTTGATGTTGGACTTGCTGGACCTTCTCTTGATTGGTGGGAACTGCGTGTGTCCAAGCCACACATGCATACTCCAGCATTCTGTTTCAACAGCCAGAGCAATGTGACACAGGACTCCACAGTTTGGTCTGTGCCACTGTGCCATGTGCCTTTGAGAAACAGAAACAATATTCGTTAACTAAGACATGGTTTATTAGTTATTAGTCTAATGACCCACTATATTATAAAGGAATAATTAAGTAATGACTATATTGCCTGATATAGTATAGTAACTATATTAAATTCTAATACACATAATTTCATTTAAATATCTTTGGAAATCCCATGATTTTATAGCTAATAAAACATATTTGAAAAGATAAATTTTTTGCTTAAAATTTCATGTTGATGTAGTAGATGCAGAATTTGAAATCTACCACTCTGCATTGTGAAAATTAATATCAGTTCACTATGGGTACTCAAAGGTGTGGGGCATAGCAACTTATACATAGGAAGAGTTTACCTTTAACATCAATCTATCAACTTAAAAAACGGTTTAGACAGAGACTATTATAGAAAAATAATTATTACTGATCAAAATGAAGTTGTGGAGCCCAGTTCCAACTGATATACATATGCAGCACTTCTCAGAAACCTAAGACTCAGGGATTGTAAAAGTGAGAGTGGAAAGACTTAAGTTCCAGAGCAGTGGTTCTCAACCTGTGGGTTGTGACCCCTCTGGGGGTTGAATGACCCTGTCACAGGGGTCGTATATCAGATATCCTGCATATCAGATATTTACGTTAAGATTCATCACAGTAGCAAAATTACAGTTATGAAGTAGCAATGGAACAATTTTATGGTTGGTAAAATTGCAACCATTACAACCATAACATGAGGAATTGCATTAAAGGGTCTCAGCATTAAGAAGGTTAAGAACCACCAGGTGGTGGTAGTGCTTGCCTTTAATCCCAGCACTTGGAAGGCAGAGCCAGGAGGATCTCCGTGAGTTTGAGGCCAGCCTGGTCTACAGAGCGAGATCCCGGACAGGCACCAAAACTACACAGAGAAACCCTGTCTCGGAAAACCAAAAACCAAAAACCAAAAATCAAAAACCAAAAACCAAAAACCAAAAACCAAAAAACCAAAACCTTCAAGAGGGTCTTAGAGGATCAGGGAGTTTGCTGTGAGATTGTGTCTCCTAGAACTGTCAGAAGCTACATCCATAAAGTCTCAACATCATGGCTGCCTAAACATGACCCCCAAAAAGGACAATATCAGTAGACACGCTAATGTGAACAGAGAGAAGTTTAGGAGGCTTTAACCCTAGACAACTGCAGGCAACTAAGGAATGCTAAGAAACAGTCCTCCCCAGGGAAAAGCATAACAGTTGGTTATCCAGTACCAAATGGTTCAACCCTGAGAACATATACATACAAATAACATTATATAGAATGTGCAAGTTATATTAATGTGCAAGTTTATTTTAGGAATATATATATATACTATACATATATACATTAATTATTCTTACACACATCTATACACACACATATATGCATACATATGTGTGTGTAAGAACAATTAAAGAAAAAGAAGCCATGAATTTGAAGGAGCACAAATGGGAAGTTTTGGAGGGAGGAAAAAAGAGAAAAATGATATAACTATATTACAATCTCAAAAATAATTTAAAAAATCCTACTGTTTTATCAGGACAATACAGTTTTTAAGGTGTGTCTCATTTTACATTTGCAGTGTATTGTAATTGTCCCTTTCCTAAATTGTTGTCAGCATGATTTAAGTAGCTACAGGTTTACTTGGGCCCTGAAACTGAGAGGAGGCCTGGCAGTATCCTCAGTGGTAATCCTCAGGAAAGGGACCAATGCAGTAGACAATCCAGTTCCCCTCCAGGATTACACTTTGGTAGGCCTCCTGTAGTTCTCCTCCAGGCCCAGGATTACACTTTGGTAGGCCTCCTGTAGTTCTCCAGGTCCAGGATTACACTTTAGTAGGCCTCCTGTAGTTCCTCCAGGTCCAGGATTACACTTTGGTAGGCCTCCTGTAGTTCTCCTCCAGGCCCAGGACTGCACTTTGGTAGGCTTCCTGTCATTCTCCTTCCAGAGAAGGAAGTTGCACCTGCTCAGGTGTTTGGCAGAAAGCCCAATGAAACTACTTCTGTGTTGGTGAGACCAACTAACTGCTCTATGAGCAATGCTTGAATACAGAGGAAGTAAATAGGGGATTTTCCAGGGTCCAGCTAACTATAGGAACCTGGAGGGACATTAAAGTGAAGGAGCTTGCAGTTGGATATGTGAGTTGTATGTCTAAAGTTAAATTTATTGGCTCCTGTCAAGTCTCTACCGTTAGTATTATTTTTTCAAGGTTGGGATAAAGTAGTCAGACTTCTTTGGCCTATGCATGCCTACCAATCTTCTATTTCTTTGTATTGCCTCATGCTATAAGATTAAAACAAAATAGTAAAAAAAAAATATTAATGTAAGCCTTTACTATTTTAGTTAACTGGCTTTTCCTGGAACATCACAATTTCTTAAGCTGAGTTTACATGCCTAAGTGGGAAAGCAGGTTGAAGAAGGAGTTCTGAGGTTTAGATAGCTCTAGGACAGAATTGGAATTTGAAGTTACATTGCTTTATTCTAAAGCAAAACAGAAACAGACACATCACAGAGCCACAATATTACCTTGGATAAATCTCAACCCCCGTGGTTATGATGTCTCAATGAACCAAGCAGCACCTTGTCATTGGAGCGGCTTTATGATATGTTTTAGGACCTAGGAACAAACAGCCGATAATTTTTATGCAAATATGTTGTCTTATCTCCATTGTTGTCGCAGCTTTAGGATTCCATACCCTGTTCCCATTCAAAGTAGACCAGTTTACATTGATTCTAGTTGCAAGATAGAATTTACGAGTGTTGCCAATCAAAATGTCTGTTGGAGTACAAGTATACACATGAGCACTTTTATAACTTTGTGCATAGTCCATGTTTTAGACTAGGCTCTATATATGTTATTTGGGGGATAACTTGGTAGGGAATGTCAAAGAACCAACTCTAAGCCAAATATCCTTTTCATCTAAGAACTCTTTAAGACATGTGGCTAAAAATTGCTCTATTTCAAGTTTTAATATCCAGTTTCATTTTCATTTAACTTGACACCACTTCAAACTCAAATAATGATCTCTACACTGAAATAAAACCACTGGTATTTACGAAAATTGCAATGCTGGATTAGCCTATTGAAAAACCCCTCAGCCCCCAAAGATAGAGTTTCAGTTTAAATAGGTTAGCTCTACTTGATTTATGGCTCCCAAATCCTGCTCTTTGGCAACATGCCCTGGGATGGGAACTTAATACAGAGCCTCACCCGTAAGCCAGACAAATGAGCCTTCTGTTTGGAATATAACATACAACTAAAGCAATGCTTCTTAAACATTTTCATCTTTTGGGCTTTAGTCCAGGGTTTGTGGTTGCTACTAAAAATACTGCCATTAAGCCTTCTTGAGAAGAATATGCAAGAATGCGCTCCTCCATCCTTCCATGGAAAGGCACTTCATGTTGCACTTACAGAGGCAGCAGACCTGGTAGTCTCATGAGGGGAGAGAGTACAGCGCTGCTGCCTTTGTACCTTTGATGAGTCTTGGAATCCAGCTTTAGATTTTTTTTAACCTTTACACCCATCATTTAACGAACTTAGGGAAAATGTAAAGTGCAGAATATAGTAAGAAGGATGATACACTCCTTATACCAGTATTTTATGATTTTCTTGAGACAAGGGCATTAAAACTAATTACTTGTGCTAGAAAGCCTTGGCCAGGTTTAACAATTGAGCCTTTGTGAGCCCTGCAGTGTAGATGGAGATTGCCCAGTGCTGGCATGACAGACGTTTCAAGTCTTGGAGCATTTATGTGGAGTCTGGGTGGCACACTACCTCACAGATGTACTATCTGTTATTTCTAGATGCCAAGGTACCCTAGCTATGAAAAATCGTAGTGCTTCACTTTTAGCCCCTGTGTGTATCTATCTCCAACCAGCTTCAAGACCATTAGTATCAGAGAACACAAAGGAAGCAGATAGCTGATGCCAAGCCTCTTACATTTTTATTCTGTGAACACTCTGAAACTCTTTATTAGATGTTTTTGGAACAACAAGAGCAAAAGCAACATTGAATTGAGCCCAAACGAACATTCTTGCTCGTCATCTTACTGTGCAGAGACTTTGAAGTCGGACTTCTCTCACTCTTGATTTCTAGATTGTGAGTGACATTTCACATTTCTAGAGAAACCCATGAGATTTGATTTTTAGTGAAAATAAAAACTAACTTTGTAAGTATGGTGAGAATGAAAGATATAAACAGATATTCTTTAGGTAAGCAAGGAAATCTTTGTTCCCTGATTGTGAAACTCAGATACACACAACTAAATGTTTGCCTCTGTGTTTCCATCTTAGGAAACTTATAGTGTGCTTTATTTTGCATAAAATATATTACATACTAAGAGATTAAGACAATGAAGATGAGGATGGTAAGTAGCACAATTCAAACTTAAGCAGGGGGTTTCCATGTTTTGGAGCATGACTAGAAAAGTATACATGTAATTCCTAAAGGTGGAAACTAACCGGGGAAACATCATTTTTCATAATAACAGAATCTCTCCATTAGGAGGTGGTGTGATTGCTAAGCTGCCAAAAATGGGAGTTTCCTAAGTGTCTTGGCTTTTCTTCTATTACAACTACAATCCAATTCGCCTAGTACCTACTACAACAGGCTTCCATGTCTCAGAGGGGTATATGCCTCATTTTCCTAGGCTTTCAACATCAGTACTAGTGTATTAACCAGGGACCTCTTGGTTATGGGAGACAGGAAGACAATGTAGACTTTTTTTTAACTGGCAAAAGAATTCATTTATGTATATTCAAAGAGGCAGAAACTCCAGCTCTCAAAACACTAATTTGTTTCAAGTTCCTTATAGAATAAGCCGGTGATAACATTGCTGTAAATATTTCTGTTGTAGAATAGAGTTTCAAGTCAAGCAGAAATGACTCAACCCTCAGGCCTATCGTTTGTAAACTTTGTGATTTTGGAAAGTGACTACACTTTCCTGAGTTTCTAACTATTCGGGTATGAAAGTGGAGTAAGAGCAACATCCCTTGAGAAGAGAGAAGACACTCTGATGTCTTTTCTTGTTGCAGGGGAGGGGAGGTGAGGGGAGGGGAGGGGAGGGGAGGGCTCAACACTTTGGGAAGGGCCGCATCTCAAAGAAGAGCCTGTGTGGATAATGGCTGTGAAACATTCTAGGTAAAGCAGGGGTATCCTAATGTTTAGGAGTCTGTGTGTCAGAGTCTTGAGACAACATGACGCCATGTTCAAAACCAGCGAGGAGAGCACAGAGATGTTAGGCAGGGCATAAGCAAACGGACAGAGTAATGCTAATTCCACTCAGGGTCAGAATAATCAATGTGGCCTTTTGGCCTTCTGTTAATATGTAGTATATGGTAAAATAATGTAATCTCTACATTTATAATGTAAATGTTGTGGATATACACTACTGTAACTATCAGAGGCACTTAGTATTTAAGTTAGTTTTTAAATTTTGACATGTATGTATGCAGAGGGAGACCGACATTAAAGATGAAAGGAAAAGCAAATTATATGATGGTCATGAGCCACAGACTCAGTCTGCATCGGAAACATTAAGTTGTTTTAGAAATCCTTGAAATACAAAGCTGAGAAAATCAGAGATCTAGCTGGATAGAAGTAGAAACGGAACACAGAATTCCTGAGTGTGCTCAGGAACCTGAGGGAAGGCTGTGCTCCCCAGTACACAGGCTGACTTGAGGCCACTCAGGAAGAAACCTGCATGTGTATAAGGCACATTTCTTCTCCAGTGAAAACCAGATAGTGACCTGCCTTCCACCTATGCAGAGGCAATAGAATATATTTCGGAAACAAAGGTTGTGTTACTTCAGGACAGTGTAGCTCTTGAGACATAGCCAACATAACCCCCCCCCCCCGCACCCCAATAGCTGTTTTGTTCTTAAGTAGTGCAGTAGATTAAAACCCATAATTAGAATTCTTTCACCTATTTAAAATTTTAACATAAAATTATCCTTTCGCAAATTCAGATTGCCTCATGCCAAGATTGATAAATGAAATGTCCATGTAAGAATAATAATCTGTAGCTAGAGGGTATTTGTTAAACACTGAAGTTCTTTCAAAGGTTTCACAAGTTTGTTTCTGTATGTGTATGTGTGTACACACATTTGTGTATAGGTGTAGGCTGGAAGAGAGCATTGGATCCCTCAAAGCTGCAGTTATAGGTCCTTGCACAGTGCTGGGCTTTTTACATGGAGCTAAGGTCTGAGCTCCAGGCTTCATGATTGCCCAAAAAGCCCTCCTCACCCCACAGCCCTTTCTCCAGTCCTGAGTTCTTTTTTCTAGTCATTTATTTTTTAAAGCATTTCCTCGATTTTTTTTTTTGGATTATAATATAATCACATCATTTCCCCTTTCCTGTCCCTCCCTCCAGATCCTCTTATATATGCCTTCTTGTTCTTCTCTTTCAAGTCATGGTCTCTTTTTTCATTGATTGCTGTGACATTCTAAGTTCTTTTAAGTCTAAGGAATTACTGGACCTAGAACTTACTTTTAGGTCTTGACATTTCTCATCAATTTAATATTTAATCAGCAGCATGTTTATATAAAAAAGGAGGAAAGATTTTATTTTCTGGAGATGTCACTAATCTTGCTTTTTCAACTCTCAGTTCTTTATGAAAAATCATTATGAAACAAAGCAGCTTTAAACAACATTGTTTTCAAGCTTAACATTACTAAATATTATTTCTACAAGAATCTTTTAAAAACAGTGCTCTGTTAATCTTGTTAGGTATTTCTCATGCATACTTATAGAATGGTAAGGGGGCTCTGGAGCGTCCATATCTGAAGATTGGCAGGAATCTCAATATTGGAACCTCTTCTACCTGTTAGGTCTTCCATGTGCCCAAACAGGGATTCTTTGCATGGTGATACAAGTTGTTACTAGTCTAGCCCAGATTCAAGAAGAGAAATCTATTCTTCATAAGAAGTTCACTAAGAACCACAGCCACCCCTGCTCTGTCTTCTTCCTGCTGTAGTCTGCACTGGGACGGTTGAAGACCTAAAGCCACATGTTGAAGGTTTGGTCTTCAACTTGGCACTATCGGGAGGTAGTGGAAACAAGAGGTGAAAACTAACAGAACTCGGGTCTTTAGCAGCTTGCTGTCGAAGGGAATTATGGGACCCCAGTCTCCTCCTCTCTCTCTTTCTTTCCTCACTATGAGGTGAATGAATTTACTCTGCCATACCTCCTTTCATGATGTAAATTAACAATTCAAGTTATAGAGAAAAAGGTGTGACTATAGCTCACAGTTTCAGCAATTTCAGTCCATTACAATGTGGCCAACTGTTCATGGACTGAAATTACTAAAACTGCTAAGTCACCCCCTTTTCTCTAATTTGATTTATCTCCCATATTCATTATAGCACTACAAAGCTGTTGAATATGATGATTTCATTCCTGTCGCATGACACACTCTTCTTATATGTTTACTTCTAATTCTTCTTCCTCAAACTCATTCCCTGAAGGATTGTCCCTTTTCTTCTTTACTAAAGCTTTGACATTTTTAGGGGAGCTCTTGCTTTCCACTCTGGTCTTGGTGTTGGAAACAATGGTCAGTTCTATCATAACGTTCAGGCCTGAAGGATTGCTTGAAAGTATCACCTGGGTAAAGCTGGTCCAAAGGGTCTCCAAAGCATGGGCCCGGATCCAGCCACGTCACTAGAATGCCAGGCTCTACTGATGCAAAAGGCCAATGAACACACATTACTGCTGAGTCTGCATGCCAGGGCCAGGCAGCTTTGCCTTGTCCTCCCCACACCCACATCACAGCACAGCCCTGGATAATCACAGGTCTCATCTTTATTAAAGATATCTCATTGGCATTACAGCACACCCATGAACTCCTTGACCTCGTCAAATTTGCAAAACTACGTACTTGTCCATGAAGTTTGAATCAGTTGTTTAGTATGGGCTCCTAAGTGGAAATACATATAGATACAGCCTAATTTTTCACAGTTGCATAACAAATACTGTGGATTTTTATCAAAAAGCAGTAATTTTTTTTCTTTAGGGGTATATATGTGGTGAGACTTTCTTCTTTGGCTTTGAGTAGCCAGACAATGGATGACTGGAAAATCTAGGCCCAAGTGGTCTCCCCGCCCCCAAGCTTAAATATTTGACGTCACTCATTACCAATTTAATAATAGGTCTGAGACTCTTTGGTGGCCTTTGCCTGGACTTTTAGCTATAAAATGCATATCAGCCATTTCTAATGGTTTTGAGTTCTACCTGCATGCATAAAACCAATTTCAGATGGGAATTAGGTAGCAAAGGTGTGTAGAGGTCACGAAAGTTATTTAATATTCTATTACTCAGGGATTTTACTGAGCCTTTAAAGAAGAGAGAGAGGGAGTGTGTGTGTGGGGAAAACAGATGGATCCTTCCTTTGCAATAGAGATAAGGCGCAGCACAAACAGCCTGAACAAACCATGTTCAGGTCTAATGTGGAATGAAGAGGAGGGGTTGGGTTACATGATGTTATGGAGTAGTCTGTGATATGGACTTACCCACCACAGAAGTGACTTCCAAATAATGGGAGGTAAAAGGAACAAATAGGTTAGCATATTGACAAAAACAGGCATTATGTTTTCTTTCCTTCCTTTTTTTTTTTAGATTATTTATTTTTATTTTATGTGTATGGGTATTTTGCCTGCACGTAGTGTAGATCTGTGTGCTGTATGTGCGTAGTGCCCATGGAGACCAGAAGAGGGCGTTGGATCCCCTGGAATTGGAGTTACAAAGGGTTGTGGGTTACTGTGTGGGTGCCAGGGATGGAACCCAGGTTTTCTGAAAGAGCAGCCAGTGCTCTTCACTGCTGAGACATCTCTCCAGTCCCCATAATGTTTTCTTTGTCTTAACAGAATGTCTTTGACTGATGAGGGCAGGAATTAGGGGATTTGGTGTAGATACTGAGGCCTTATGCAGAAGCAGAAAGTTTGATTGGGATGAATGAGTAAAAAGGAGACAGAAGTTGTTTTATAAGGACTCTATCAGCTTTTTCAAATTTTATTTCCGTTGGAGATCTTGTTCTCTCTCTCTGTCTCTGTCTCTGTCTCTGTCTCTGTCTCTGTCTCTCTCTCTCTCTCTCTCAAAGCCTTGGTTTTCTTACCATCTCTCCATGTCTATTTCACCTGTGATTCGGTGAATTCACTAATACAGGCCTTGAGTTTTTCTCTTAACTGCACAGTGAGTATAAAGAGTGGCAGAACCACACCTGTATTCCCACTGCAAAGGGTAATTCGCATATTCCTTATGAACTGGGAGAGCATAGCTGTTCATATGATGGCCATCAACTGGAAGATTATTACTGCTTTCTTTTGTGCCAGAGTTTGTATAGATGACAGCTAAACAAAGAAACTTAGATCTGCTTTTCAGTCCAGGCTTTGGTAGTAACTAGTTATGGTCAATTATATAATATCTTAGCTTTGCATACACATGTGTAGTAATATACATAAACACACCAGTAGACCAGGGGTGACAATAGCGTGTATCTCATTATATCAGTGATAAATGAATTGAGATGATATGTGTCAGGTACTTTAAGTATCTGGCACAGAGTTAGACTCTGTAAGTGTCAGCTGCACTACCTATGAGCCTCCTCTGCGTTGTTGTGCCGTACTCATACTTTCGTGTGCTCCAGGACATGAAATTTACAAGTTCACCAGCACTGGATATCAATTTGTCTAATATTTAAACTTCAGCTAGTCTGGTTGCAGGTCAAATATTGTGTTAATAAGTCAAATTCCAAGTACTTTAAATAATCCTGTCATTTTGCTAGGAGTCAGTACTATGAAGAGACTTACAAAGCCTGAACTACATGTCTGTTTGGCCTTTCATGCTGGGCACATAACCAGCTTTCACGTATTTTATTGTGAATAATTGCCTCATTCTCTTACATCGCACTTCTGTCGTAGTGCCTGCTTAAGTCTTCTACTGGATAACATTTCTACTGTCCTTTGTCCTATTTTAGGGTTGCTCTGAACCATGCCCAAGCCTCTGGCCATTTGGTGGTAACAAATTATAAGTAACATTATTATCATAATTAAAAGGCTGGATCAGAGTGGCTTGGGAGGGACATGTAGTCATGAAGTCACCTTTGGCTCTCAGTCAAATGTGGGTCACTGGTGTCATTGACACTACTTACTCCTCCAAATACTGTCCGTTGGGTTAGGTGATGGCTTTCAGGGTGTACATTTCTAGCACTTGGATTCTGTGATTTGTCTTTATTCCGAGAACTAGAAAGATGAATTACATTCTTAGTGGGTGTGCTGGGCACACCCACTATAATTTCATGCAGATCTTTCAAGGTTTATAAGAATCTATTCTCCTGAATGTCTTCCAGTTCAGATCTCACCTTGTCAACATGGAAAATAAAGTGCTCAGGTATTAGAGAAGCAATAAAAGAAGATCATAATTAAGTCTTTTATGAACTCTGTGGCATATTTTTGCAATTGTGAGTAATCAGATGGCCAGTGTCTGAATTTCTTTCTGGCATTTCTCCCTCCTGTCTTGGTTGCAATTAAGCTGCCACTGACAGGAAAGAACAACCAGGGCCAGAACATTCTAGGGACTGAGGGGGTGTGTGAGTCTCTTTTGTAAAGCTCTCAGGAGAAACTGGTACCCTAACATTTCTTTCCTTGTTCCTCGGGAAACCACAGAGGAACTCAGTCTTTCTTTATGCGCCTCCGTTTCACCGCAACTGTCTTCTCCATACAAAGAGAGACCAACACGTGAAAGAAGAACAGGAACAATTAATAAAAGCGCTTTCCCATTGTCTTAAAAATTAATTTTAAAATTTCATTTGCTTTATCATTGTACATTATTTCTTTTCTTTTTCTTTTTAATTTTTTTCAAAAGAGAGTAAAGTCCTACAACAAGGAGTAGATCACCATATGGAATGTATAGAATATTCATTTCATATTCTTCAAGAAGACATTCTAAGACGATAATGATAGAACGATGTTCATGAGGGTCTAGGGGGCTCTCTAGGAAAGAAATAGTAGCCTAGTGAATGTTTATGGTAACAACATAACTCAGGGTTGTCTAAAGCATTTTTGGGAATTACCACTATTATATATGTTTAGAAAGCTTGGCCTCACTCAACTGAGTACTGAAGATTTAACCTATTTGCATAGAGCAATACTTAAACGATAAGTATATGCATGCATGCATGTGTGTATATGTATAAAATCTATATAAATTACAACCAATAAGCTTTTGTCCAAATGATTGAATTGGTACATACTCTCACAGACAAGTGTCTTCCTTATTTAACAATTTGTGTGATGCTGTATTTTATGGATATTAAAATGCTGTTCATAAAACATCT